>KK112982.1:260210-301049 GCA_000611955.2 Stegodyphus mimosarum | reverse complement strand
GAGAGAGAGTGAGTGAGTGAGTGAGTGAGTGAGTGAGTGAGAGTGAGTGAGTGAGTGAGTGAGTGAGTGAGTGAGTGAGAGTGAGTGAGTGAGAGTGAGTGAGAGAGAGTGAGTGAGAGAGAGAGAGTGAGAGAGAGAGAGTGTGTGTGTGTGGGGGGGGGGCGTGCTACATCGCTTTGTTCTCCGTGTCGTCTATTATCTGAAAAAATGCGATACACTGTGGAAATTTGTGGTGTGCTTATTACACCCATACTAAGACTGCATAATAAACGAGAATCTTTGTACTCAGAATTAGACATCAAGAAATAAATCTGTCTTGTTATCTATGCCAACATCTGCAAGGTTTTTCTACTCCGTTATGTCATATGGACGTTGTATTCGAATCTTTAAATCGTCTACACCGAATTATCACATGTGTATATATGAATGTGTGTAGCTAATATCGGAAAAATGATAAGAAAAAAGTGGTCGATTGGTTTGGTTATGTTTACTTCATTATGGCAAAGAACGCTAGGACTATCCGCTTGAGAGGAATGACTTCGTAGAGGAATTACTAAGCGAAACTCGTTCGTATTCATATTACGCACGGGGTAACCACGAAAACGCCCATGAAGAAAGCGCGTTCGGCCGGAATCGAAACCAAGTCGAACTACCAGTATTCAGCTGCTTTACCGCTCTGCCTTTGTTGGGCTGAGAAAGGGATCGAATTCTGTGGTTCTCAAATTGAGCATGCTACGTTGTAAAATGTTTTCTATCAATTAAAGAAATGTTTTGTATCTTTATATTACACTGTTTCAAAAGAATTTATACGCACTCGCTACTTAATAAATTTGACAACTTCTTAAAAAGTCTTGCTCGGCATTGACGTGTGCACCGTACTTACTCGCACGCTTTTCTATCAGCTTCCTCTTTTATCCCTTGAAAACGGGAGATTAAAACAAACGATGCGTATTATTTTGGTGTCTGCCGATAACATCGCGGACGAAATCGTCGCGGAGAAAACATTTTTAAAATTTTTAAACTAAATATCTAGCTTAATTTTTGTCACACGGGAATCAAACTTCTCCTAATTTTATTTTTTCATGATAAGTATAAAACTTTCCCAAATGCAAGCATAGGAGACGGAAGACCGCATTCAAAGTTAGATTTCTTTGCTTGTCCAAAAATATTGTTTTTTAATTTGACACTGCAAAACAGGAAAATCTTCGTCATTTAAAACACTTTTGTAATCCGAAGTCTGCGACTAGAACGACGATTTCGAGTATTTCGAGTTAATGATGACTTTTAACACAAAGGCCGAATAAAGATATATATATATAATATGAAAAGCACAAATTTCGACAGGCAATTTTCCTGCATTTTATTTACCAAACATGTTGAATTAACAGTTAACGAATTTTGAATTAAATCTATTTCGTCGATAGCGCATAAACCACAACAGAATAAATGCAGTCTTTAAAGTTCACTATATTTATTTATCGTAGCCACACTTCGGCCCTAAACACAGACGATTCAGCGCCGCTTAACTAATGCGCATGCGCTACTAACAATGAGTCAGTTCTCACTTCGCGGTAAGGCAAAAATACATAAAAATTCAAAATATTTTAATTAAAAATTCAAAGGTATAGAAAAACATAAAACCCCAAGCACAGTTAAACCAATTAAAAAACAATTTTTTTAATTAAAATTACAATTTGTACCCAAAAACAAACTAATAAATGATAATTCCAGAATGAATCAGGTCTAATTTAATTCGCAATCATGAAAGAAGACGTTACGGTTAAAATGCGCTTTAGCCCACTGCTTGGCGATGTTTTGAAAATCGCCAATTCGGCGCGTTTCTGCGAAACGTCTTTGCAATTAATTGCAACCTTCCTGACACGCTCCGCGAAAACCTATTGTAAACAAAACATAGAATTCTAAAGCATAAATTAGTATGGAAACTGTTGCCACAAAAATATAATAAAATAATATGCAAAACGAACATTACGATCATTAAAATATTTGTCAGTTAGGTTTAAATTAATTATTTACATTTTATGTTGTAATACTTACACATTTTATGCCGTTACATAACCTTCCCGACACGCTCCGCGAAAACGTAACCAAAATGGCATCCAAGAAAGAAGGAATTTTTTTTAAAAGGGCATTAAAATTACAAACGATACCATGTACACACCGTTCCGTTTTAACTTAAAAAAAAATCTGAGAATTGCACAATGTAGGCAACGTACACAAATGAACAAAATAAGCTAAAATAACGAAAATAAATTACAAGAAAATGCCATGTGCACAGCGTTCCTTTTAAACTTAAAAAAAACTTCAGCGAATTGCACAATGTACGCAACGTGCACAAATGAACAAAATAAGCTAAAATAACGAAAATAAATTACAAGAAAATGCCATGTGCACAGCGTTCCGTTTTAACTTAAAAAAAACATCAGCGAATTGCACAATGTAGGCAATGTGCACAAATCAACAAAATAACCAGCTTTCATACACCAATCAATCACGTTTCCCTTGCACTTCCAATAAAGTAATAAATGTACATGTACATTCACTCACCTCTCTCAGCATCACAGCTAAATCCATAGCGACTTGGTATTTAGCGAAATATACGTACGAAAATAGCAAACACTCAATAGAAAAACACCGCATTCAAAGAATAAAACGAGAACTGAAATAACTACTTAAATTAACACGTAAGAATTTCGAATAAACCGCTACGTCATCTCACATTACCAATAAAACCGTTCTTTATAAAATAGGAAATACGCATGCGCGAAAACTACATGTTTCCGTAGCTTCAAAATACCCAGTCAGCCATGTTGGCGGATATACGGAGTTACCCATGTTGGCGCGTTTATTGCTCATTCAAAAACAATCGCCGCCAAGCAGTGGGCTAAAGCGCATTCCAACCGTAAGTAAATATGGCCGCTATCATAACCAAGAATTAGGCTTAGCCGCACTTAAAAAACTTAAATTGTTGATAATTCCACAATTATTGCATGCAGATTAACTAAAGGCATGAAAATCTTAACCGAAACATAAGAACAACATTTTTAAAGCAAAAAATTTAAAGCAAAAAATGCCCAATTTACAAACTTATGAAAATAAATAAACTTAGCTTACTGAGCCGAGTATTAGAGTGAATATATATATATATATATATATTTATATACTTTTGGTGCGGCCGATTGCAGCCAAAATGTGAGGTGCACATCTACATGTTATAGCAGTCCTATATACAAACTTTCTGCGTTCTGAGGCGAGTCGTTTTTGAGTTATGCGAGATACATACATATATACGTAAGTACGCACAAACGCCGAAAAAAAATCTCTTCAGAATCCATTTTAAATCAGTTTTATAATTTTTGGGGAAAAAAGAGTCCTTTATTCTGTCCTTAAGTTTACATATTACGCAAAAACATCGTTAAATTGCATTCGATAACGGTCAAAATGGATATTTTCGTTGAAATAGGAGACCCGAAATTTTTCGCGATTACAATACTTCCTTTCTACTTCGTACAAGGAAGTAAAAATACTGAGGAATTAGCATTTACTACAAATTTTGGACTTGATGAAATTTACTGGGTTAGCTTTTGGTTGGTAGAATTCTTCAGTTGTCTTTGAAAGAGTCCTCAGACAAATCTTAAACAAGTATCAGATTCAATTTGCTTTAAATTATTTTGATGATATTATAGTATTTTCTCCCAATGAGCATTTAAAACATCTTAAAATAATATTTGATATATATGAGAAAGAAAATATAAAATTACAACAATCCAAATGTAATTTTAATGAAGAAAAACCAAATTTTCTAGGATATGAAATTCAAGCAGGTAAATACCAGCCTAATAACGCAAATATAGAACTTATTAAGAAATTCGTCATTCAAGAATAAATGTTGTTTAATTATCAAGCTTGTCCTACGTCTAAAATTTCATCCGAACATCCCTTACGCCATAATGTGCGAACATCTACGCGGTAGTTTTTTCGACCATGACTAAACGTGAAATGTTTTCAACTTCCGCCAAAATTTCAATTATTACATATGTATATATATAGAGAGAGGGAGAGACGTTTGGTACTGCCCATTGCAATAAAAGTGAAGGTGCACAATTAAATGTTATGGCAGTACCACATACAAAATTTCAGCGTTCTACGGGTAATTGTTTTTGAGTTGTGCGAGATACATACGTACGTACAGACATCCCGAAAAAATCCATAATGAAACTAATTTACAATCCATTCTCGAATAAACACTCTTTTATTCCATGCATGCATGCAGACGTAACGCAAAACAAGAGTCAAATGGATTCGGGAACGGTCGGTCAAAACGGGTATTTCCGTTGAAATCTCAATCCCGAAATTTTTTTAGGTTTCTACACTTCATTTACACAGTAAATAGTCCTTCACCTCAGCCACGTTCGAAAATGAAAATTTTACGGCGTTTTCTCCTTCACTCTTCTTCAGAATCCTGCTCCAGACGATACTTCATCTAGTGGTAAGTCGAATGTGGCAAAGCTTGTAGGGCTAAAATTCCATAAGGGGGGTAAGTTGGCGCCAAACTATTTTGGCCTTCAAAATTTGGCGAATTTTTTGGCGGCAATGAAAGCAGTAGATAAAGCTTTAAATATTCCACACTTTTCGATTCCCACATGCAAGAAACAAAACTAAAAAAAATAACTAAATAAAATTAAATGAAAACATTCATAAATTATAAACTTGACGTCATCTGAAATCCAACATTCCCATCAACAGCAGCTTACCCTTCTGCAAATATTTATATAAATGTAATAAACATCTATATAATAATAATAATATTAAACAGTAAAACTTTTAAAAACAAACACAGTATTTCAAAATTAAATTTTTTAAAAAATCTTCTGACTACACTAAATTCGCGCTCTTACAGTTACCGAAATAAAGCTCGAAGTTTACCACAAGAAAACATACAGCCGGAAACCACAACCAAATCAAAATTGTGCCAAATAAAAAAACTCTCGCCAAGCTTGGCGCTCACCCCGATTATTTTTTTTTTATTATTTATTGGAATTTTAGCCGCTTCTAGCAAGTCCGCCAAACGATGACTGCTAACACAGGTAACAAAATGTGCTACCAGCATTCGTGCGATTCGGGAAATGAACCTTTAATGTATTTAACACAAGGCAAGTTTTTTCCCCCAGTAAAATGACTTCCTATCTTTTAATCTTTTTACAACATAAACAAAAGTAAAAGTTACACACGTTGTCACTCACAAACTCTGTGAAAACCCGCTAGAAAAAAAAATCGTTAAAACAGGGAGTTAGTTAAGCTGACAATTTCGAAGCTTAAAACATATTGGGCTTATATTCCAAAGGCGGGGTAAGTTGGCGCCAAATTATTTTGGCCTTCAAAATTTGGCTAATTTTTTGGCGGCAATGAAGGCACTAAGATGTGATTTTTAAACGTAAATAGAATAAAGTCAAATAACAAAAATCCGCCGACCTGAAATCTGCGAACTCCTGAAATCCACACTGCCTCTCAAAATATAAACATTGAATTTATAGGTTCCAGAAACCGCAGAATGGAGAATGAAATACCGAAGAAAAAGTATTTATCCAATCATGATATCATAATTACCGAATAATAATGATTCTGTGCTAGTGGCAGAAAAAAGATCTTAGCCCAGAAGAGGTTTTCAGTATGGATGATGTGTTCAGATGAGCCAACACTGGCATATCAGATAACCGATGATGAAATCATTGACTCTGTTTTGAACTCGCCACAGCAAGAAAACGATTCCGAGACCGACACAGATAATGAATTTTATAGGAGTGAGAAAATATCTTTTAATGAGTGTTTGGAACATGATGAAAAATACCTAAAATATTTAGAACAACAGAGCTGTGTCACAGACCAAGAGATTATGACCCTGTAAAATTTACAAAAAAAAACTTATTCTGGAGCACCTAAAGTTTTAAAACAAACCTCGGTGAAAATGCGCTTTAGCCCACTGCTTGGCGATGTTTTGAAAATCGCCAATTCGGCGCGTTTCTGCGAAACGTCTTTGCAATTGCAACCTTCCCGACACGCTCCGCGAAAACCTATTGTAAACAAAACATAGAATTCTAAAGCATAAATTAGTATGGAAACTGTTGCCACAAAAAGATAATAAAATAATATGCAAAACGAACATTATGATCATTAAAATATTTGTCAGGTTTAAATTAATTATTTACATTTTATGTCGTAATACTTACACATTTTATGCCGTTACATAACCTTCCTGACACGCTCCGCGAAAACGTAACCAAAATGGCATCGAAGAAAGAAGGAATTTTTTTTAAAGGGCATTAAAATTACAAACGATACCATGTACACACCGTTCCGTTTTAACTTAAAAAAACTTCAGCGAATTGCACAATGTAGGCGACGTACAGTCAGCCATGTTGGCGCGTTTATTCCTCATTCAAAAACAACCGCCGCCAAGCAGTGGGCTAAAGCGCATTCCAACCCAAACGTCTTCAGAAAAATGTTTGACACAAGTAAAAAATTAAATATTTTATGCTTTATCAGTATCCCTTATTTTTACACGTCTCTATTGTATACGTCCTTAATGCTTTAAAATATTCCTATAATCACTAATATAAATGAATAATATTATATATATATATATATATATATAATATTTTAATGCATGTAATAAAATAATGTAGTAATGTATATTATTGTACATAATAATTTAAGTAAATGTATCTAATATGCCTTATTTATTTTGCACTTTTAGTCCAAATATTATGAATTGTCTTTTCTGTCCTGAAATCCGCAAAATCCTAAAATCCACACAACCTCTGGTCCCAAGCATTGCGGATTTCTGGACTTCTACTGTAGTAACTTTTAAGTTTTGCAGTAGTGAAATGTCGGTATTTTATGTACACAGAATAGTAAAATGAGATGATAAAATACTAAATGAATGAAATAAAATCCAACAACTTTGCAAGTACAAACATAGTCCTATCTAAGTATTTCAGCATAGAATAGTAGAATGAACAATTCTTGCAAATAATTTTTCAGTAAATAAATATATACACTTATCAGATTAGAGCACTGCGAATTGAATTTTGAACGTAACAGAATAACAAATTTTTGTTTACAGTGGTGAACAGCAATTATTATGTGCAAACAGAATAGTAAATGAAATTGATTAAATGATAAAACAACGTTGTCAATTTAATACACTAAACAACTTTCGTTCAAAACTTTAAATATTCCACATCATTCGATTACCACACGCAAAACAAATTATATAAATATAAGGTAAAAGTTTACAATTGGGTGCCCATTGTTTTTTGGCGATTCTGTTTTGACGCCAAGATCGACGCCAATAAGACACAATTTCAAGATGGCCGCTACACAAAACCAAAACAAGAAGTCAAAGAATTTCACAAACTCCGTATCCATGTACACATCGACCTGTTTTCACTTAAAAAAACATCAGAGAATTACAAAAATTAGTCATTGCACATTTTGACTTTGTCCATGTGCACACCGATTTATTTTCAATTAAATAAATCAAGAAGCTAAAACCATGTTAAAACTCTCATTGTAACCAGAAATGGGGTTTCATCGCCAAAACTAAACAAAATTTTTCGCCAAAAAACAAGGGGCACCCAATTCCACACTAGAGCAATAATATTAAACAGTAAAACTTTTAAAAACAAACACAGCATTTCAAAACTAAATTTTAAAAAAAAAAATCTTTTGGCTACACTAAATTCGCACTCTTAGAATTACCGAATTAAAGCTCTAGGTTTGCCACAATAAAACATACAGCCGGCAACCACAACCAAATCAAAATTGTGCCAAATAAAAAACCTCGCCAAATTTGGCGCTCACCCCGATTACGGAATATTAACCACATGCTGATACAAGCAAACTTACCAAACAATACAGAAGCCTAAATTTAGACATTCTTCAGAATCTTACCTTAAACGATACTTTCGGGATGCCACTTTCTTTGTTTAATGGAATATGGCAAAGAGTCTGACGGCTATCTAACTGAGGAGAGGGTTGGTTTCTAGAAATGCCTTTTAAGAAAATCGCATTTACGTTACACCTGGTGAAAGCAACGAAACAGAACTTGATTCTTTCCTATATTCGAACTATAAGGAAGTCCTGTATTGTAACACAATCAAAGATCAGTTTGACTGGTTTGTTTGATTACACAAGACTCAAGGCTAACTGACTAGGTACAGAGATGCCTTTGGGACGGATATTTTGAGAGAAACTGGCTCTTATTCATTTTACACATGTGAAAAACCACGAATTTAGCCGAATTCTGAAATCAACTCGAACTACCAGTATGCAGCAATTTTACCGTTCAGCGCTGGTGAGCATATAATTGTTTACCCTCATGAAAATGTCAAACAAAAGTCTTACAAAAGTCTGTAGAAGTCTTACAAAAGTCTGTAGAAGTGTCCCAATACTGTATTCCAATAGAATCCTTTAGGCTCTAGTGTAGAATTGGGTGCCTTTTCGATTGGCGAAGAATTTTGTTCAGTTTTGGCGATGAAACCCCATTTCTGGTTACCGTGAGAGTTTAACCTCTTGATTTTTTTAAGTGAAAATAAATCGATGTACACATGGACAAAGTCAAGACAATGTGCAATGACTAGTTTGTGCAATTATCTGATTTTTTTAAGTGAAAATAGGTCGATGTGTACATGGACACGGAGTTTGTAAAATTCTTTGACTTCTTTTGGTTTTGTGTAGCGGCTTATCTTGAAATTGTGCCTTCCTGGCACCGATCTTGGCGTCAAAAAAGAATCGCCAAAAAACAAGGGGCACCTAATTGTAAACTTTTACCATCCTTTAAAATGACAGCCGAATCATCTATAACTTGAATAATTTTCATAGAAGTCCATAAAATTTCAGATATAGTTTCTATAGAATTATTTATAGGAACTATATAAAAAATTTGTACAAAATTTCTAAAGTCCCAACATATATAGTCTTAAATTATATACAATGTAGACATACAGATATTTCATTATTTAATAATTCAGTTAGATAACCTCAGATCGCTTCAGATTTTTTTGCATAATTACATACTTACTTATTGAGCCAGTTAACTTTTTGTACTTAAAAAATCTAGTAATGTCTGTACAGTCCAAATGAGATGTTTGTATGGAAAAAAAAAGTTAAAAAACGTAAGAAATTTTAAATACTTTTCGAAATTTTAAGGAGTTTACATTCAGTAGGCAGTTTCTAAAAGAATTTTTGACAGAGATATTTGATCAAAGTGAATAATTTGACACTTACCTGAAAACTGGAAAATTGTTTTAAACGTAACTTCAGTGACACATGCTTAAGTACAATACATGCTGAAAACACTTGGAAAAGTACAAATCATGTTGAAATGTACGCCCTAAGAACATAATTGTAAAACACACATTAGAACGTACTTTAGAGTACATGCCGGAAACTTTTCGAACAGGATGTGTATCAAAACGTACGTAGTTGTAAGATACACCACATTAGTACCTCATGTAGAACACACTGTCCAAGATGGAAACATTTCGAAAAGTACCAGTGATGTACGTTGAAAAGAAAGTCGTAAGAACACGGTTTAAGACACATTAACACGTCATATTGAACGTACTTTAGAGCACCTGCTGAAAACTCTTTGAAATTACTAGTGTTGTACGCTGGAATATATGTCATAAAGAAGACTGAAATCACACCACTTCAGTACATCTCGCAGTACGTCTTAAATGTACGTCTTAATAATTCACAAAAAGAACGACATGCTACCTGAACGTACCTGTAATACTTCGGTATGTATACACCATATAAAACGTTTAATTAACGAGAGCTCAAACTCTTGAATTCTTACACAAACAAATTCCTTAAAAAGTATACCAATCGTTCCGGCGAATAAAATTCTTTAGTTGGCGTATCTAATAATTCCACGTAGCACTTCACGAATTAATAGGGGTTACATTGAAGCAAAGCAAACACTTTATGAATAGGTTACTGCGTCATACTTGTTCAACACTGGCGATAAATCGCTCTGTTTGGCAACAATTTTTACTTGTTGAAACACTGGATGGCGAAATACGTTAGTACTTATAATGTTATCGCTGTAAGCATTTAAATACTCAATAATAAATCAAATAATTAAAAATATTTAAAAAAATCTGAAAGTTTTCAGATTTTAAATTGCGTCCAAAGGGGCGTTCTTATTTACATTTTGTGTGTTGCCTTTATTTATTAAACATCATGTTCTTCGTAATTAAACCGTAAAATTCAGTTCAAACGCAATATCGCAAAATAATTTTAAACTAAGCATATCTTTAGAATTTCCGATAAACAGTCTCAGGCGCTGGAGATAAAAACGTTTCTTCTGTACAACGTTGCCATTGCCCGCCTTCAAATCCTTGAGTTCGTTAATCAAAAATTCGTTAAAGTTTTACGAAATATGAAATCGATTATAAAACAAATTCCAACTTCCAAATTTGGGCTTCCGTATGCCCATATTCGCAGTAGGATTACGTCATTCAAAATTGGATGGCTCTAGGTAACGTCGTTTTATCACAGTGTGAGAAACAGACATACATTTATGCACACTCTTCATTATTTAATTTCTTTAAATATAATACAGGACGATAATATTTAGCGTCAACAATTTGAAAAGTGAAACGGGCATTCAGAGTGAACCCATGCAAAATCGCAAAAAGAAAACAATAGTCCTTCAGGGACAAAGACCCTTTGCACTAATAAATCTGAAATATTCAGGTTTGAACGATCTCCCAAAAGGCCTGTTTTAAAGTTTTGTATTTTTTAAGTAATAGTTTAGCATAGTAGTAAAAGTTTAGCAGTACAAATTATCAACAAACATGACCCAGATAGAATTATGATACATTTTACAGGATACTAGATGAATTTACATTGAGGATAACGTGGGAACACTTTATCCTTTCTAACTGTTTGAAAAGCAAAACATATAGAAGGTAATTTTGTAAAAGTGTTTAATATTTTTAATTAGAAATATCAAGAACTCGGTGCATTTTCAGTACAGTTATTAACAAACATGATCGAACAGCAACAAACATAATTTAAGTCATTTAATGCATTTTCACTACAAGTTATCAGCAAACATGACTGAACAACAAACGTATTTTAAATTAACCAGATTAGTCCAAAAATACTATTCTTAAGAATTGCATATATTATTTTGGTACCGTTCTGTTATGAGGACCGGATTCGGAAATATATGTATGTGTGAATGTATGCATGGATATATGTGTTCATGTATGCATGTATATATGCAAGTATGAATGCATGTGTGTGCATACCTTATAAGATATTTCTCCCGCCCTCTTCGCATGCCTTCGTGGTGTAGTGGTCAGCACATTCCACTCGTAACCGAGAGGTCCGTAGTTCGATTCCTGGCGAAGGCGTTGCTCATTTTTCATCACTCTTGCTTGCGGAATAACCTAATGTCTCTACACTGGCGCCCGAACTAAAAAGCTGGTGAATGATGATTCTCCACCCCCGGGATTTGGCGACTGGGTTCTCAAAACCCCAGTCGCCCTTTAAAAGGGGGAGTATATAAGGTATTTCTCCCGCCTTATTCTCATGCCTTCGTGATGTAGTGGTCAGCACGCTGGACGCGTAACCGAGAGGTCCGTGGTTCGATTCCCGGCAAAGGCGTTGCTCATTTTTCATGCCTCCTGTTTCGAAAATACCTAATGTCTCTACAACCTATACACATACATGCACATGTACATATACACGGGCATACATTTATAAATGTCGATAACAGAACAGTACCTTTACTTTTAAACAGCATGGCTTATTAATTAATAATAGACATATTTTGAAAGATAAAATTAAATATCAATGTCCATTTTTGTTATAGGGGAATCAAACGTTTTGCATTTTTATTTTTTCATGACTTTCCCAAATATATGTATAGAACCGGAGACTGTATTCGAAGCTAAATTTCGTTATTTCTTCAAAATAATTTTTTTTTAAATTTGAAATTGTTCAAACATGGACCTTTATGTCATTTAAATCACTTCTGTTTCTGGAAATCTATATTAACAACCAAAGATTGCGAAAACAAACACGGTTAACACACACACACACATATATATATATTGTTGCGTGCCTCTCATCAAAAATATATATATATATATATATATAACTAAAATTTTCATCAGAGATATTCGTACAATTGTTAGCAATATCAGGCAGTAATAATCAGTAGAACGCAAATACGTTAAATATAACGCAATACAACCAGTAGCTATACTTTGAACTACTGAAAACGTTAAAATACAACTCACTTCAAAGAGAAAGCTAATTCAGATATCTCAATTC
This sequence comes from Stegodyphus mimosarum, assembly GCA_000611955.2. Classification (NCBI taxonomy): domain Eukaryota; kingdom Metazoa; phylum Arthropoda; class Arachnida; order Araneae; family Eresidae; genus Stegodyphus; species Stegodyphus mimosarum. The sequence goes on along the minus strand of KK112982.1, from coordinate 288,677 downwards.
TCACGGAACTAAACAAATTGCATTAACAGTAACTAAGCAGCTGAGATGAGATGTTCAGTGTCTGGCTCTTTATAGCTTTAATCCGTCGCGTGAGATTCTACAAATTTCTGCTTCTCGAGATTTCTGGAAAGCAAAAGAGTAGAGTTACGGTTACAGCTAACATAGTAGTCAATTACACTTATTTAATTTAAATATAAATTACGATATATCTATTTATTAAATGTTAAATGCACATCTATTTATTAAATATTAAGTGCACATGCTCCTGAATTTTTCATTTACCGGCGTAGCTTTCTCATATCTCGTGTTGCATTGCACAAGAAAATAAAACAATTTTAATCATAATTCTGCCAAAAATATCTAACTATATACAAAATTCGTAACATTATGTAATAAAAATTTCACTATTAATTATATTTAAAAATATTTAAATAAAATTTCAAAATTTTAATCAAGAGTTAAATTTAATTAAAATTAGAAACTGTTTCTCTTACCAAGAGTACGTATGTGCAAGAAATTAAAGCTTTCATTTCAAGAAATCAAATTATGTAATTGACAGCTTAAATTTAATCTTAATTTTATGATTTTAATTGACTTTAAGCTTTTATGCAATATCAATTTTGTATTAAATATCTCAATACACAAAAAAATTGCTCAAAATGTGAAAATTTTAATAAGCAAATTAAAGTTAAGCCAGAGGTTAAACGGTAAAAATTTCCATTGAAAAACGCTTAACAAACCACCCAAAACAGTTTATTTTTGTTTTTTGTGTTCCATATATGGTAAATCAGAAATTAAAAATTTACTTTGATTAAAGTTTGAAAAAACTGCAAAACACTACAGAATGTCATTCTATATAGGCTTTATAAAATTTCTGTACGATTTCACAAGTCAGTTCGGTATATTCAGTACAGGCTTTATTGATTTATTCAAGAAACCATACATCTTATTCGAATATACAATAATTAAAATTATTGATTTCAGAATTAAAAATTTATTATTAACAGCATGATCTTTTTAATAATTAAAATTGATTTTACGCTTTAAAAAAAGTTGATTTTCGTATTAAATAAGGAGTAATGTAAAAAAAACTATCGCTCCGAATATTACAGGAATTTAAAAGATTTAAATTTGCTAAATCTAAAAACATTAAAACTTCTATTTAATTCCATTCTGTATAGACTGTATAAAATTTCTATAGAATTCTGTGAAAAAAAATGAATTCTTTAGAAACTTTCCACAGACAGACATTTGTATACCAGTAAAAAAAAAGGTTGCAAATTTCTGTAGAATTCCATTTTGGAAAAGCTTCATAGAAATTTTATAATACGATTCTCGCAAACAACGTGTATACAGAATTCTATTCTATGAATACTTTACAAAAACAGTTACAAAATTCTTCTCTACAAAATTTTATACAGAAGCCTTGATATATATTAATCTTTAATTTGTTAATTTATTTTTTCATAGCTACTTTAATTTTAATAATTTCATCAAAGCTTTTACACATCCCGTATACAATTAACCACTTTTGACTAATCTAAATATCCACTTTTACGTTTACTATGAAATAATGCATTATAAGATTGAAGATAAAGGTCAGTGAAGTTAATTGTAGTAAATGCAACATACGATGACATACGCATATATGTAATATATAACAAAATAGGATAGCTGCTTTAAAAACAAAATTGGCGATCTCAAAATTAACATTCTGCACTTGGTGCTCTACCCCTAAATTCATGTGTTCCCTAAATTCAAGATCCTTCTATGTTATATAACGCTATATTATGTGAAAAGGACAACTAAAACTAAAATTAACCAATCACAGATTAGCTGTATTTATCATCAGATTTAGTATAAATACTCTTAGCACAATAACTACGTCATTATTCTTCTTCATTCCTTTCCCTAGCTTCCGCCATTGCTAACGTATCTTCTATCCTCTGCTTGACTGCCTAAAATGATGTCGCCCCGTTAACTTGTGTATGTAAGAAATTATCGTAATTCTTATAATTAAAGAATGTATTGTCTACGAGGAATAATTTTAGTGTGTCTAGAAATCCGGAAATAAAGATGATAATTGGCTGAGCTTGGTTTTGTATCAACTTCTTCCCTACGTCCTGCCGCTCTGTCATAATGACTGCCAGCCTTTAGAAGTACCCATATTCCTATACGTACATCTTCCAGACAAACAAAAAAAAATCTAATGTGTACACCACATGACTTCCTTGAGCGGAATATTAAATTATACGCATTTTGCATTTCATTTAAACTTATTGGATTGAATTAAATCTATTTTGTCGATAGAGCACAAACCACAATAGAATAAATGCACTCTTTAAAATTCACCATATTTGTTTACTATAGCGACAATCTGGCGCTAGGTTCACTTAGCAGCGCTACATCTCATTCATTTTATAATTCAGAATGTACAAAAGTTATGTACAGCATCTGAAGAATTTTCTAATCGTTGCCACATGTTCTATTCGAATACTATAATAAATCTAAAACGATGTATAAAAGAAATTAAACAAACAAAAAAAAGAAAGTTTTTCACAGACGATTCAGTAATTTCCATTCCATTAATTCAGTTCTGACTTCGCGACAAGGCAAAAATACATTAAAAACTTAAAATATCTATATTACAAATTACGAAGTAAATCTTAAACACTTATTTCCTCGACTAAATTCCAGAATGGATTAAGCATGATTTAATTCGCAATAATAAAAGAAGGCGTTATCTTTCTTGTTGCGAAGCTTAGATTGTCTCGATCCCCGGACTTGAATCCTATCGAGCACGTTTATGATGCTTTAGGCAGCTGCTCTCACTCCGCGCCCTCAGATCCTTGCGCGCTTGCAACTGCTTTGCAAGAGCAATGGCTCTCGCTTTCTATGGAACTGATAGACCGCATAAGAGAAAGCATCACACATCGCTGTATTGCTTCTAGAGGCGATCCTATTCCATATTGAAGGTACTTTTCCTATAGCAAACTGACACCTTCGATTTGTTCATTTTATACATGTGCTAATTTCTATACTACCATAATTGTCTGATAATTTCTTTTTATGTTATTTGATACCTTACTATGTGTTGTATATTGTGGGTGAGTTTCATAAAATTCTACTTGCAACTTTTTCAGTAATCGTGATTTTTGCGAATTTTCCTTAATTTAGTGATTTTTTGTGATTTTTCCTTCATGTGTATATAATAATATAAAGAATATCACATTAATAGAAATAAATGAAACATGCGAAATACTAAAATTTCAACTATAAGCATGAAAATAAATGCTATACGTATGGAAACAAAATTAAGCAATAATTATCTGTAGGTAATTAAATTCCATTTTAATAATGCTGCTGTGCGTGGAATAATTAAAAACGAGAATTGACACGCAGGACAACGACGGCATTTTTCGCCGAGCCTATGCCGAGCACGTAAGATGCATCATGTATCGATAAAGCTGATATCTTATCCCTTCTGTAATGATGCTCTAAAGTTACTTATCAATTAACCAAGAACGTCTGTGTAAAGTTTTGAAATAAATATAAAAAAAGGGCAACTGGTCTGAGTTTTTCCATCACGGAAGTTCGGCTACGTTATAAGGTTTCTCCTTCAATCTCTTGACTTTCTTCGTTAGCATAAGCTGTGAAACCCTATGTGGAGGACAGTGAGCAAATCTAGGCTATGTCCTTTAGTGTTGAAGAACTACAAAGTCAGAAGGAGGGTTTAAAAGTGACCCTTTAATTCCAATAAATACAACTCTCCAAATTTGAGAGTAAGCCACTACTTGGGCTGAACTAAAATAATATGAAAATAAAGTGTGTTAACAAATTTCAATTCCCTAACTTAGGTTAAGTAGGACGGCGAGGGAAGCTTAACTCTTAGTGAAATGCAATAATGCGAATTTCACTAGCCAACACTGGTAATTGCAAATGCCTATGAAGGCGAACTTTCAGTACACAGAGGAAATCTTTGCGCGCACAGCCTTACGGCGATAAATCCAAGGCTCTGTCTTTCCCCTCGTTAACTCCTGCCTTTTAAACTGCTAACAGATATATGCGATTTGCATAAATATCTCACTCGCGCTAAATTCGGGCAGCAACTGAAACTTTGAGATATCGATAGGAAAGTTCAAACTAAAAATAATTTGGTTAATTAAAATAATGAATGCTACAAAGTTGCTCCCAGAATTTAGTAGTCTGAAACTAAGTAGCCTAAAATCGGCTTTTAGTGAAGATGCTAAATTCTAAATCTAAATTTTCCTTCCTATTCGCCATCCTTTACAATTGTAAGTTTTAAATTTAGTTTAAATCTCTGTTTGTGTCTTAGATATTTTAACATAGAATATCTTTTTCCGTCTTCACATCAAAAAGATCCATCAGGAATTTGGCTGGATTCTATCTGGTTCCTTCCAATCTGGAAGGAAATAAATTTTAATTTCATGTTATAAGTACATTTCACCTGAAAAGTACAACATTCCCTTCCTCTGATGCTTTCCGTAATGACTTTTTTTCGCGCTTTAGGTATTCGCGTTTTTTAATTTCTATTAGCGCTTTTCGCCAAACGCATTCATTTTACACTCATTCATTTTTAAAACTTCCCCCTTGTTCTCTGGCCGAATGTAGTGTTTGTGAAAAACACGCAGTTTTACTTTGTCCAGTGTTCACAACTACCACCTGACTTCAATTCTATTGGGGTTAATTCTTCGACTTTCAAGACCTCAGACTTCCCCTAAAACAAATCTGAAATGCCCTGAGGTTCTAACATGAAATGAACTTTAAACTTTTGTGTGAAACCAGAGAACACTACGTACAACATTCAAACATTTCAATTGCATTTCATACATATAATTCATTCTTTCAATCTTCAATTCAAATTTTCTTTAAATGCTCATTGCGTTAAATAACACTTATATATTCACTTTCTAATTTAGCGCGCTTTACGCTTTTACATTACATTTTAATTTTAACTTGCGTATCCTTTACGCTTTTCCAAAATATTCGATATAAACAAAACCAGTGCTTAAGGCTTACAACAAATCATGCATTACATAGAAAACAGTTTTACATTAAATGCATTCATTATTTATACATAGAAAAATATAATACAACAGTTTTGCTATACAACTTACGTACTAGTTGCTTTTAATTAACACAATTCAATTTCCTATTTACAGAGAGTCTTTTGACTAAAATCGATGAATCCCATGTTCTGGATTACAAAGAACATTTCACGAAGTCTCACAGTTTTTCAACTGAACTCTCGAATTTCTTCCGCTGCATAATTAAGTTGTTCCTTCAAGCGTGTCCTTTACGCTTTCGGCAACCGGCTTTTGACTCGGGTAACTTCCCTTTTAAATCTGCAACTTGCACTTAAATCAGAAACATAACTGTGTGAATTTTAAAAGAAAATAAAGAATCTACTTATCTTTCTGCCAGTCTTTTAGGCGTTTTTTTGTCCATTCCTGAAAGGTTGGATATACTGTGGCTTGGGCTATTCTTTGCTTGTTACTCCTAGATTGAAACTCTGGGGCTGCCTTTCGTTTGGTCGATCTTCTTTCCTCCAGAAACACCTTGTTGGGACGAATGGTGGGTGGCGCTTTCCGTTTGTGCTGAAGTCTTTGCTCCCTCTCCAGACTGGCTCGTTCCTTCTCCTGCACTCGTAGGCTCCTTCGTTGTGGGTTGGCACCTTCGGCGGCTCGCTTCTCGCCGTTCTGTTCCCTCCGTAGTGGTGGAGCTTTCATAGTGTTTTCATTTGGACGTTCCTTCCTTAGACGCTTTGGTTGCTGAGACTGTTGCTTAGCGTTTGTCCTTTTTTCTTTTTGGGGTGGTCTTTTCTTTGGCTGCGGCTTCCTCTCTTCTGGTAACCTCCTTTTCAAACTGGGTTCTCTTGTTTTTGAGGGACCTGGTTGGGGCTCTTGAATCTTAGAAAAATTCTGTGAGGCTGGACCCTGCAACATGTCTTTCAAAATATTATTATTAGCTCTTCGATAATAATGTTTAATTTGATCGAAATTTGCCACAGTCTCTTCGCCCTTCTCATTCTTTAAATATGCACGGCATTCAACTATTCTTGTAATTTCAAAAGGGCCATGCCATCTTGGGCAAAATTTTGCGACCTTATCTTTTGCTGCGCATGAAAGTGCGTGGGCCTGTTTCAACACCTCCTCCCCCACTTTATATTCTACGGTTCTTCTTTTTGAATCATAGTAATGTTGCTGTTTCTTTTGCGCTTCCCGGGAGCACTTTTCTGCCTCTTTCAACCTTTTTTCTATTTCACCAATTTGAAATTCCGGCGCTCTATCTTTCACATAAAATAATTTATCTAAGGGGATCATTATCTTCCTGCCCAAAAACAATTCGGCGGGGGATTTCTTCGTTGTCTCGTGCTTAGCCGTTCTGAGGGCGAATGCAAATTCTTCGACGCAGTCATCCCAGTTAGAATGGTGCTTTTGCACATAATTTCTAATCAATTTTACAATATTCTTATTTACCCGTTCCGCTATATTTGATTGTGGGCGGTAGGGTACCATTTTCATATGCTTAATGCCCAACTTGTCACACATCATTTTAAATGTACTGCTTACAAACTGGGGACCATTATCGCTAATCACCCTCGCTGGACATCCATATCTTAAAATATATTTGTTCAAAAACGAATCTGCAACGACTTTTGCTGAAGCCCGCTTAAGTGGTATCAACTCAACCCATTTACTGAAATGATCCACAATGACTAATAAAAATCGTGCCTTATTTACATGACTCCTGGGGTAGGGGCCTAAGAGGTCAATACCAATTATTTCATTGGGGAACCTAGACTCAATACTAGTTAATAACCCGGCCGGGCGGAAATTTACGTCATTATTTATCTGACACGTGTGACAAGTCTGGCAGTAATTTTTAACTATCTTTTGTAATTGCGGAAAATATACCGCCTCGCGTACGCGTTGTATTGTTTTTCTAATTCCAAAATGGCCCGAGACAGGCGAATCGTGGAGCTCTTGCAAGATACTTAAAATTAATTTGGCCGGGATGACTGGTCTGTATTCACTATTTTGATTCGTAACTTTAGTATAAAATAAGAGACCATCAATGATTTCATAGTTCTGTGCTCTGCTTCGTATTGCATTAATGTCTATATGCTGGAAGTTATCTGGGTCTTTTAAATAATTATAAATATTTCCGAATTCGGGATCCCTAGCAATTTCTTCTATTACAGTCTCTCGAGAGTCAATGACCTTTGCCTGAAGCATCGCTATTTTTACTTTCTCGCCGTTCTCGTCTAACTTTATTCTAGATAATGCGTCGGCCACTACATTGTCTTTTCCCGGTGTGTGTTTGATAATGAGATTAAATTCTTGCAACTTTAGGGTCCACCGAATTAAGCGTGGCGAAAGATTCTTTCCTGAAAATAATCTGGTAACTGCCGCATGATCTGAATATACTGTTACGGGAGAACTCCCAAAATATACACAAAATTTTTGAACAGCTGCGAGCACTGCTAAAGTTTCACGCTCCGTTGCCGAATAATTTCTTTGCGTATCATTCAATGTACGACTAAAAAAGGCAATCGCTTTTCTATTTTGTGTTAACACGGCTCCGATTGCGTAATCTGATGCGTCTGCATAAATTTCTAGACCCTTGTCTTTCTCTGGGAACTTTAGAACCGGTGCATTAATTAAAGATTCTTTTAACTTCTCAAACGCGGCGTTTGCTTCTGAAGACCACGCAAAACGAACTCTTTTCCTTCTCAACTTTAACAATGGTTCAGCAATTTCTGCGAAATTTTTAATAAAAATTCTATAATATGAGCACATACCCAAGAAAGTCGCTAACTTTTTGGCTGTATTCGGAATTGGGTAATTTTTCACTGCTATAACTTTAGATTTATCTGTTTCGATCCCCCTTTGAGAAATTTTGTACCCTAAATATTTGAGTTCTTTTGCCGCGAATTTACATTTCTTAATGTTCACTTTAAGTCCTGCATCTTTCAAAAGAGTAAAGACTTCTCGAAGGTCTTTAATATGTTCTTCCAGCGATTCTGAAGTAACAATTATATCGTCAAGATAAATAAATGTACTTTTTCCTATTACCGGCCTTAAAATTTTGTCCATGCACCTCTGAAACGTGGCCGGGGCTCCCGACAATCCAAAAGGCATACGCAAAAAGCCATATGTACCGTATTTTGTTATGAATGCTGTTTTGTGAACATCTTCCGGCTTTATGCTTATCTGAAAATATCCGGATGTCAAATCTAGGGTGGTTATGTATTTTGTCGATTTAATACTTCTTAGAATTTCATCAATTACCGGAAGTGGGTAAGTTGGAAATTTTGTTATACTATTAAGCTTTCTGTAGTCAATAGCGAACCTGTACCTTAATGGATCAGTTAACGGCAAATCATTATTTTTCTTACATAAAACAACCGGACTCGCATATGCACTAGAAATAGGAGTTATTATTTTGTTTCTTAACATTTCATCAATATGGTATTTTATTATTTCCTCCTTAACTTTGTCGTACTTGTAAGGACGCTGACGTATAGGTTCATCCGTAGTTAATTTAATTTCGTGTGCTACGATCTGGGTGAATCCTGGAATATCATCAAATAAATCAGCGAAATAACTTACCAACTCCCGAAACTTGTCCTGTTCTTCGGGCGTTAGATGGCTTAAATCCACTTCAGGGGGAGGTGTTGATTTCTTTTTAACTGGGTCCATGGTTACTTGCAAGGTGGAGTTTTCAAAATCGATTTTCGCATCCACAGCTGCAAAGAAATCTGTTCCTAAAATAACCGATGCTTGGAGGTTCTTCACTACAAGAAACATAATTTTTTTTTGTTCTTCGCCGATTTTGATGTACAGCTCGATTTTTCCCATGCATTGACACGTTTTTCCTTGGGCTGCTACCACCTTCATTCCTTCCACGCTATGCAGACGATATCTACGAAAGTGCTTCTTAAAAAATTCTTCTGCCAAACAGCTTCCTTGAGCGCCGGTATCCAACAGAGCTGTAGCGGGTACGTTGTTAATTAGTAACTGCAGTCTCGGTAATTCAATGTTTCTCACCATGACCGTATTTAGCTGTACTTCAGAGGGATTTTTCTTCTCCTCGGAACATTGCACCCCCTTCCCCGCAATATTCCTTAGTAGTTTAAATGCTTTGCGGGTGTTTTCTTCTGTTGCTGGCTTCTGCCTGGGGAGAATGATTTTCTTCCGTAGTTGGAATTATTTTGTTGGCGCTGTACTTGGCGCGGTTGACCGCTCGCATTTTGACTGGTACCAGTAGTTCTCGGCCATCGTCTGTTTCTTCCTTCGGCATTCTGGTTCCCCTGCAGCCGCTGTTCATACGATTGTCTCCGTTGATTTTCGGCCGCTCGCCGGCTCTCGAATTGTACGGCGAGTTCAAACAGCTTGTCCAGCGTTACGGGATTTCTTAGCTCCATGAAATCTTGTATCGATGGTAACAATCTGGGCAGGATTATCTGGATAATCTCCGGGTCCGGCCTCGTGCCATACAATAATTTAAAGACTTGTATTTTTCTCAAAATAAATTCCGATAGTTCATCCACCCGCTGTTGATACTTGCTAAACAACTCAGCTTCGAGTTTCGCACGGTCTTTAACCACAGGAAACGCTCTCAAAATTGCTAGTTTAAAATTCTCGTACGTGTAAGTCGGCGTTCCTGGTTCTCCCAGCAGACATTTTCCGATGCACTTATACCAGGTCGCTGCTTGGCCCCTCAATGCTCCTGTCGCTAATATGACCTTCTGATGTTCCGGAACTGGATACAGCAAAAAATGCGCTTCTAACTTTTCCAGGAATGTGTTCACAGGTCCTCTGGCATCAAAAACTACTGCCGGCTTCATGGCTGCTCTGATGGTTTCCACTATGAATCCAAATCCATCAGGCATTGCAGCTGGATTTTGGGATGTACTAGGCATATTCCAACTTCCTTCCATCATTTTAGCTGTTCGGGCGCCAGTATAAGGTTTCTCCTTCAATCTCTTGACTTTCTTCGTGAGCATAAGCTGTGAAACCCTATGTGGAGGACAGTGAGCAAATCTAGGCTATGTCCTTTAGTGTTGAAGAACTACAAAGTCAGAAGGAGGGTTTAAAAGTGACCCTTTAATTCCAATAAATACAACTCTCCAAATTTGAGAGTAAGCCACTACTTGGGCTGAACTAAAATAATATGAAAATAAAGTGTGTTAACAAATTTCAATTCCCTAACTTAGCTTAAGTAGGACGGCGAGGGAAGCTTAACTCTTAGTGAAATGCAATAATGCGAATTTCACTAGCCAACACTGGTAATTGCAAATGCCTATGAAGGCGAACTTTCAGTACACAGAGGAAATCTTTGCGCGCACAGCCTTACGGCGATAAATCCAAGGCTCTGTCTTTCCCCTCGTTAACTCCTGCCTTTTAAACTGCTAACAGATATATGCGATTTGCATAAATATCTCGCTCGCGCTAAACTCGGGCAGCAACTGAAACTTTGAGATATTGATAGGAAAGTTCAAACTAAAAATAATTTGGTTAATTAAAATAAGGAATGCTACAACGTTACACCCACTATAGTCAGCTAGGTGCGTTTTCTCAAATTCTCATAACGAAAAAAAAACAAAAGAAAGAAAAGAAAAAGAAAACATCGAGCTGGATGCATTTCCCCACATTCTAATAACGAAAAACGCAAAGAATAAAAACGAAGACAACGAAAATATGAAATTCCTTATAAGGATTTATATTTATTTTAAATAATCAGTTATATTTAATTTTAAGTTACTTTCCTATAAGCCTTCATTCCCTAATTGTCAGTGCCACAATATTTAAACTTCGTAGAGCGCGTAAAAAATGCAAATTCTGTCAGTGGGAGAAAGAGTTTAAATATCGACGTTCCAGTAAAGCGAGAGTCTAGAAAATCTCTGTGCGTGGTTGTACGCAAGCTTCCGCTTAGCAGTTATGGCTGGTTAAACGTGGCTTAATCGCTATAATCTTGCTGCCACGAGTCTCATCTACGCGCTGTAGGATACAGGATTGTATGAGCCTCGTAGTGTAATTCTACTACTTGTGAATATCTCCAATTTTAAGTGTGATTCTACTCTTTCAGTTACTGCCCAAGTTGCGGCGTAGTATGTTAGCGTCAAGTTGACGCCTTGTAAATACACTCATGTCCATAAATTAAGGATAATGCAAAATCAGGCAAAGGAAGATTTAGAAGGAAAACAAATTTGACTTATTGGTAAAGCTTATTTATTAAACAAAAGGTAAAGAGCAAAAAAAGATGCTATATGTTTGATATTATTAAAACAATTAGCGATTTTTTCTCTCTGGAGAAAATTACCAAGAAACACCTATTTACAAAAAACCAATATTACATGGTTGGTATGACTGTTAATGCATTGTATGTCTTCCAGAAGATGCAATACAGTCCGTACAACGCCTAGTGATGCTGAGTATCAAATGATCGATCTGATCTTGGGGGATATTACACCACTCAAAAAGCAATGCTCTCCGAAGTTCCGGTAGACATGTAGGAGGAGGTTGACGGGCTGCAACTCGTCGGCCAAGCATGTCCCACACGTGCTCTACTGGATTCGAGTCCGGTTAGAATGCTGGCCGGTCCATACGGGTGATATCCTCCGATAGAAGGCATTCGCTTACGATGTTTGCACGATGAGGACGGGCGTTGTCATCCATAAACACAAATTGTGCGTCCATGGCGACCCGAAACACACGTACATGTTGTTCCAGAATGACGTCCGGATAGATTTGGCTTGTCATGGTTCCAATTTGAACATGCAGGTCAGTTCTGGAACCCAGATTAATTCCACCCCAAACGAGCACTCCTGCACCACCGTAACGGTGTCGTTCAATGATGTTTTCTTGGTGGTAACGGGTACCTGGAGCTCTCCATATGAAAGTCCGGCGAGAATCAAACTGCAAGCTAAACCTGGACTCGCCGGAAAACATCACACAAGCCCACCGTTGCGGTGTCCACAATGCATGCTTTCTATTCCAGGCTAACCGCAGGCTACAGTGAGTCGCAGTAAGTGGAACGCATTTCACAGGTCTAAGAGCATATAGACCCATCTGCCCTAAGCGTCTGTGCACTATCTGCCTCGAAATTATCGTACCAGTGGCTGAAGAGAGCGGACGAGACAGGTATGAGGCTGTGCTCCACCTGTTTCTTTTGGCAGTAACTGACAAATACCGGTCCTCATTCAGCGTTGTAACTCTGCGGCGACCTGGGCTGTAACGTCTACTCACATTCCCATCATCTGGGAATCGTCGCCAAAGCCCGGAGATGACACTCTGGGCAATTCCAAGTTCGTCTGATACTTCCAGTGGGGTACGCCCACATTCCAGACGGCCGATAATTCTACCACGTAAAAAATCATCCCAATGCGTCCTCTGTGACATAACTATTCGGTTATTGCACTGAAAAGCTTATAAAGTGCCTGCGAACAATTTTACTTCTTTGCCTGTATTCCTTATATATCACTGTCTTACACTCTCGTCATTGTGACGTACCATCGGTGTCATCTGGTTACTTCCTGAAATTTGCATATGATTCTTGAAGATGTGTGTAGTGATTTTACAGGTGATATATTTATTTTAGAGTTCGATTTCAGCGTGACTCCGAATTATCCTTAATTTATGGAAATGAGTGTAATTTAAAGATTTAATAAAGGGAAGTCGGTGTCCCTTTAACTTAAGGATCTGTGATTCGCAGTTTGTTTACACCAATAAATCTATCCAAACCAAAACCACAGAATTGAAAATGATGCTCATACACGAAGGCCAAAAGCCGCATGATTTAACCGATGCGAAACCCGTTACCATTTAGCAAAAAAAAATTCAAATTCAAAAAAATCAAAATTAGTCAAAAAAATCGTTCCGTTTTCATGTTAGCAATACGCTACGCTGGGCAGAACAGATCGATTGTAGCTCTTTGAGTATACACGAAGCTTGGCTGGTAAGAGGGAAATCCTTGCGTCGCGTATAGGCGACGCTGGTCCCGAACGCGTAATGGCAAATCGCACATTCATTTGAACAATGTTAAACGAATTACGCCCACTGCGCATGCCCAGAAGAGAGTAGGCGCAATTACGACTTTGGTGTCATTTTAAAAGAAGATAAATAGGGTATATGGTTGATGTTCTGCTATCTGGACGTAAACAGTTCGGGGTTTTAAAACTTGTTAGGTTAAAGGTTGCTTCAGTACTTAGGTGTAAATATCGATTGTAAACTCACCAAATTTTCGTTTAAGAAGGATTACAAAACGGGAAACATTACAGGATGTTGTTTATGGATTGTACTTCCGAGGAATAAAAGCGATCGATTATTTACCCTGCTTTCCATTCATAAATGCTTTAACAACTTAAGGAATATGTCTAGTTTAAATTACGGAATGAAAGCCAAAGAAATTATGACAAATAACTGGTATTAAATATAACGTTTATGAGCAAAATAAACCAAAATGAAATGAAACAGAAGCAAGTGCGATAATAAGCACAAAAAGAGTGTACATAGTACTGCAATCGTAAAGAGTCGCTAAGGCCTACATGACGAAAAGGGTTATGTAGGGTTATTTATTTTTTTCGCCAGTATTTTCTCCCACACCAACGGTACACTATTGAGCATGCGCAGTAAGCGAAATTCGTTAACATTGATCAACTCAATGTGAGGTTTGTCATTACGCAATCCGAACGGGTTAAGCTAAATACCGTAGTTGTACAAAATTTGACTTTGCCTGAAATTCACATACTACTGAAAAACGTGTCTACCTATGCATTACAGGGCGCACGTCGCAAGTGTTCGAAGGTTCAGACTGTTTAAGACCATGGGGCAGATAGTAATTGCTGCCCAAAGTAAACAGTGTGTGTGCGTAGGAAAGTAGGGTTGCACGTACAGATTAAAAATGAACACTAAAAAGTAGACGTTCTTGTGGCTAAGCTATTATCTATTAACATCAGTAATTTTGGGGTCGACTTTTTACGCGTAGCGAGCGCGAACTCATATTTTGAGAATTCTGCTTTACAAATGGACGCTGTCGAAGAAGTGGGAGTCCACCGAAGTAGATCTGAATCACTTCCAGGAAGATGATAAGAAGAACACTGAAGCCCTGGTAAGAAATTTTTACAAACATTTTGACTCGAAACCTGGCTTCTGTCGGGTAGTTTCGCATGAAATCTACGTAGGTGATGCCCCGCGGTGAGGTCGAAACCATTTTGCTATGATAAAGTTTAACAAAATAAAACATCATATAAAGGACATGCTGGTAAATAAGGTAATCGCGCCAACTAATATCCCCTACGCCAGTCCGGTGGTCTTATGCAGAAAGAAAATCGGCTTCCACGTTCCGATCGGAGGTCTTGGAGATTCGCCGTGGACTAATGCAAATTAAGCAATATAACGAAATATCCGGTACATTCCATTCCGATTATAGATGAAGAAATCAAAAAATTAAATCAACGAACTATATGCCAACGGTTGATCTGACATCAAGATATTGTAGCGAAAATAGCTCCTTTCGACTGAGCTCCTCATAGCTTAGTGGAAAAGAAGCAGGTCTCAAGAGACGAAGGTCGCTCGTTCGAAACCTATCAAAGGCGAGATGCCTCATAATCGATTTTTATGTAAATTTCCTTCTTATTAACCTGTTTTCTTTATGTTCCAGCATGCTAATCAGCTGTAGTATATAAGTGGTTCTTCATTCAGTTCGAATTAATAAAGGTCTTGAGTTTAGACTTGAGTACTTGCCTGTTCATTTGTACGATCCCTTCATCTACGAGACAATATTTTTAGATAACAGTAAAACTCGAGATGTAGAAAAAAAACGCCTCGTCACGAAATCAGGCGTGTATGCCGCTTTGAGAATGCCGTTTGGCTTTTAAGCGGAGCTCCGGCTACATTTCAAAACGTTATGGGTATAGTTTTGAGACCCGTCCTAGGCAAAAGTACTTTTATCTCTCATGATGATATTATCATTACAACTAAAACTATCGAGGAGCACATAGATTAAGAAGAAACGTTTAAAAGAACATTTTAAAGAAGTTTTTGCAATATTAAATGAAGCCGGCCTCAAGGTGAATCCCACAAAATGCAAATTCGCGGTTAAGGAACTTAGACACCTTGGATATTAAATTTCGAAAAAAGGGATCGAAACAGATAATTCTAAAATCCTAGCAATCAAGAGTTATCTGCCTTCTAACACTGCGAAAAAATTAGCTAATGGGACTGAAATTTAAAAATCGTTGCGGATGCTTCTGACTTCGCAGGCGGCGCCGTCCTTTTGCAAACCGGGCAGCCAGTTGCATATTCTAGTAAAACATTGAATTAAACTCAACGAAATTACACAGCGGGAAACTCTGGCCGTCTTGTTAGCAGTGCAAAAATTTCGTGTTAACATTGATCAAGTGAAACTGTACTACCACAGGGTCGATTTTCAAGTATTAAAAGATCTTGTGCAGGAGCCTGGAAGCGAGCTGATAAGTAGCAACACTCAGACTTCGCAGATAATGATACCAGCAGGAAAAAGAAGCGCAAAGTCCACCCCAGCGAAAGTTGAAAGGGAATCGGAACACGGTAAGTTCATTTTATTCAGCGTTTCGTTACAATCCACCTTCGTCACAGCGGGGTATAACTATATTTACAAAGTTCGCTATATCCGAATTTTATACATTTAAATGTTCGCTATACCCGATAAAAATTTAAGTTTATAGAAAATCGGATTGGTCAAAAAGCTTGTTGATTATATCCGGAGATTCATTAAAAGCCCAGGTTCGCCCAGGTTCGCTTTTCAGGATTTGGTTGCAATAACTTTGCAATAAAACCTACGATATAAAGAAATATATGTTTACTAACAGAAGATTTGAAATACCTGTAAACGCAACCTTCTGTTCCAAAAGCTACAAAAATCTGTAGAAGTTAAGGAAACAAAATTTGAAATTCCAAAAAATGTACACGTTAAAATATACACAAATTTTGTTATTTGTGGTTCTTGTTCCTTTGGATATGGTTGTAGCTTTATAAAATAAGAATAATTATACAGGAAGTAGATGGGACCAAAAACTTTGTTCGTTTTTAGCGGGGTTCGCTATAACGAGGTTTAATTCTATTTTAAAATACAGTATTCAGTTGAACAACATTTGAACATAACTATAGAACAAAAATTTCATCCCTATTCCGGGAATTTTAACTGAAATACTAAAAAATACCGGAATTTTTTCGGAAACTGAGAAGATTCATTTTCTGAAATTTAGCTGAATTAAAAAAAAACAACAAAAAATATTAAAATTCGCAATATTAACAAAAAATATAATATCTGAAAGGTTTCAGATTTTAAATTACGTCCAAAGGGGCGTTTTTTAAACATTTTGTGTGTTACTTTTATTTATTGAATATCATGTTCTTCGCATTTAAACCATAAAATTCAGTTCAAGAACAAAATCGCAAAATAATTTTAAACTGAGCCTATCTTTAGAATTTCCTACACACAGTCTCACGCGCTGCAGATAATTTTTTTTTTTTTTCTGTACAACGTTGCCATGGCCCGCTTCGAAATCCTCGAGTTTGTTCATCAAAAATTCGTTCAAGTTTTACAAAATATGAAATCGTTCATAAAACAAATTCCAAATTTCAAATTTGGGCTTCCGGATGCCTATATTCGCGGCAGGATGACGGCATTCAAAATTCGACGCCTTTAGGTACCGTCGTTTTATCACAATGCGAGAAACATACATACATTGATGCACATTCTTCATTATTTAATTTCTTTAAATATAATACAGGGCTGAAATATTTTGTGGCAACAGTTTGAAAAGTGATACAGACTTTTAATATTTCCGACGCAAAATCGCAAAACGAAAACAATAGTCCTTCAGGGACAAAGCTTCTTTGGACTAAAAAAAAAAAGTGTTTTTAATATACCTAATAATGAAGTAAATAGGATTCGAATACTGTAAATGAGGCTATGCTGCAGAACTATTATTACACACAAAAAATCACCTTTACAGTTAAAATTGGAATCGAATAACTTTAAGGAAAAAAGTTTTATAAAATAAGAATTATTAAAAACTCGTAAACCAATGAATGAAATGAAAGGAGAAAAATAATTTGTCGTACAGTTGAATGGAACTATATGATAATGTGCTAGGAGATTACACAATTATGTTTACAAAATTCTACTATAATTTTCTGTCGCGAATAGTAAAAGCGTGGAGTGCCCTTTTTAAATTTATAAACATAATGGCTTACTCTTTTGAAAATGCAATTCGATTAATAGATTTCGTTATTTAAGTTCCTCATTTATTATTCGAGTTATAAAATTGTAGATGAATTTTGAAAACAGAATTATTTAATCTCCTCTTTCCATGAAATCATGAAATAAATTACTTTTCTCCTTTTAATTGAGCTATGAGTTTTAAATAAATAGTGTTTATTAAAAAAATTTTATTTTTTTAATTTTAAATTGAGATAAAAACTATGAATTTTACTTCCTCCGGTTCATAATCTTGTTTCGTTACTCTGCTACAAAGTAACGTAAAAAAGGAGCACTAGTAGTTGAAAAAATAAAGTATTATTTGTTTTACAAAGATCAAAACAAAATGTTTGATTAAAGAAACTGTCAAACGGTGGGGGAAAAAACAGAAAAAAAAAGAATCGAAAACGTAAAACAATAAAAAAGGAACTCTCCGAGAGGGGAAATATATACATATACAAACAACCCCTAAGGGATTTCCAAATCGGTTAAAAACAAACTTCAGAAAATCGTCTATTAAAAAAAAATAAGATAGAGACAAAAAGAAAGAAAAAGAAAAACCAATTACAGCAAAAATTTTCGCAAGCAAAACGGGAAAACGCTGTGAAGATAGCGAGCAGGGAATAAGCCCTCAAAAAACAATTTTAATAAAAAAATGCGGAGAGAAATCTGGATATATTATTTTTAGAATATCCAGTGGTATTCATAAATCTTAGAAAAGTGGCTAGATGTTTTTTAGTGACAAGTCACAAGAAATGTATCGTTTTCTCTCCAAAACATTATCTTGGCTTTAGTACTCCGTACAAGGTCAAATACAAATATGAATGTTACTTTCAGAAGCAAACAGAATTCTTTTGTGCTGTTTAGAACCTGAAGTTATTCCCTCTTCGCCAAATATAGTGTCCTATATATAGCCTGTTTAAAAAACAGGCTCATAATCCCGAGAGTAACATTTCTCAAACCTTGAGTCGAGATTCAGAAATTGTTGTCGAAGAAATTCTATATTTGCTCGCGTATTTGTCCCCCTTTTTTTAACTCATTTACCGCCGGAAAATCGAGAGGAGAAAATCGTGTAAGCAGTTTATTTTCCAAAAAACGCGTTAAGAACTTAAAGAATTAAAATTAGACATAGATAAACTATCACAATATTATTACTTAAAAGAACCCTACATTTTAATAAGAATACTCAAGAATATTAACAATGTAATATCTGACGGATATTGAATATTAACAATGTAATATCTGACGGATATTGAATATTAACAATGTAATATCTGACGGATATTGAATATTAACAATGTAATATCTGACGGATATTGAACTGATATCTGCTAGAACTGAACTGATATTTGACGGATTTTGAATATTAACAGTGTAATATCTGACGGATATTGAATTGATATCTGATACTCAATATTAACAATGTAATATCTGACGGATATTGAACTGATATCTGATACTCAAGAATATTAACAATGTAATATCAGACTGATATAGAATATTAACAATGTAATATCTGACGGATATAGAATATTAGCAATGTAATATCTAACGGATATTGAACTGATATCTGATACTCAAGAATATTAACAATGTAATATCTGACGGATATTGAACTGATATCTGATAGGACAGAACTGATATCTGACGGATATTGAATATTAACAGTGTAATATCTGACGGATATTGAACTGATATCTGATACTCAAGAATATTAACAATGTAACATCTGACTGATATAGAATATTAACAATGTAATATCTGACGGATATTGAACTGATATCTGATAGGACAGAACTGATATCTGACGGATATTGAACTGATATCTGACGGATATTGAATATTAACAGTGTAATATCTGACGGATATTGAACTGATATCTGATAGGACTGAACTGATATCTGACGGATATTGAATATTAACAGTGTAATATCTGACGGATATTGAACTGATATCTGATAGGAAATGAACCGCACACATCGTGCAGCAGCTCAGTTACATCGTAAACCCCAGGGGCACCTCATATGAACGAGTCTTGAACGCAGTTCCCAAAAGGGACATCGAAGGCATGAATGAGAAGGGGGCAAAAAAATACCCGGATTTCGAAAGATCGAAAGCACCTGCAATAGATAAGGCTACAATGAGCTGGTCCTGCGCAAAATCCTTTTAAAATGATAAACACCAAGAGAAAATAAAATGGAGGAAATGCTAATACAAAAATGCAAATGCAAATTAAATACACAGTAAAAATCTGATGGAGACACCACAAGACTTCCTTGTACGGCCTATTAAATACACATTTATTGCTGTACTTGATTTAAACTTATTTCCTCGGATTATTCTAAATTAATGAATCGATCCCTCGAGGCAGGTTTAAAATTCAACCTACCTCCAATAAGAATGCATATTAACATTATACTTCCATAGTAATATTAACATTATACTTCCAGCTCAGATATCTTGTAAAGCCTCAGGGGCACCTCACATGAAACAGTCTTCACCGCATTTCCAAGAGGAACATCGGAGGAAAGAAGCATAAAGTATCGAACAGAATACCCGGATTTCGAAACATTGAGCACATCGGCAGTAGATAAGGGTACAATGAGCTGGAACGTAAAGAACAGAAGTAAGGTGAAATCCCAGCTTCAGAGTCTCTTAAGTGCTAGAACACCTGCTACTCCACGTAGCCCAATAAATAATTCCAACACAAATTGAATGAACCGAGTAAAAATTAAAATTATTGAGGGAATAAAACTCACCGATAAACTAGCCCTCAGACAGTATGAAGAGACATTAGGTACTTTTTGAAAAGCAGAAGAGATGAAAAATAAGCGATGCCCCCATCGGGACTCGAACCTCGGACCTCTCGAATACGCACCGAGCTTGCTGACCACTACACCACGAAGGCATGCTAAGAAGGTGGAATAAATACCTTATAACATTAGGTTTTTTTGAGGCAGGAGACATGAAAAATGTGCGACGCCCTCGCCGAGACTCGAACTTAGACCTCTACACGCCGAGTGTGTTACCATTACACCACGAAGGCATGCTGATAGAAGGGAGAAAATAACTTATAAGTAAAATTATGCAGAACAGAGAAAGGCGAATATTATTAAAATTTTCAGAAACTTGCGGTAAAATCCTGGGGGGGATAGAACTGTTTTGCCAAAAACTTGTCACCCTTCGGTAGCGAAAATTAATTATCTACACATTCACTGGGATTATTTTGTTTATTTTGCTACACATATGTACAAGGGTGGTTTGGTATTTTTTAGATGCAGGTAAATGGGACAAGTTAAACTTACTAAATCTCATCCTAGCTCAAATTTGTTAACCGCAACACTTTTGTAGTCGAATTTTACAAAAATTAAGTGGGCTACCATGGCTCGACGTGCTAGCAAGTTGGCATATTTCATCAAACTATCGCTTCAAGAATCGTCATCGTTTCGTCCGAGCCCTTGGTGGCAGTTGTTGGACCGGTTTCTGCCTCTTCGCTGCTGGGAGTTCAAGGGTGAAGACGGGCTTCGGCCTGTCTCTTCACCGACCACCTCGCTCATGAGGCACGTTTAACTCTCCTGAAAAGTCCGATGGTATGGTTCCTGATTTATAGAAAGCCAACTGTAGTTTTTTATTGAATATATTCATTCTATATGCAGTTTCTGAAAATTCCTCCAGGATTGAATGATGTTTCTTAAGCAAGAATCATGAACGATCTCATTGTGCAATATAAGACTCATCCATTGTCTATCGCCACGTGGTGCACTGCTCCAAATTAATTCACTGGTAGAAGCTTCAAAATCAGAAGAAATTTCAAGATAAGTTTATTGCTGCTCTACATATATTTTCGATACAAGGTTTTTTGTGATTTATAGAAAGCGATGCAAATCGATTTTCTCTCCAAGTGTATCGTTAAACGAATGGACGTTCTGCATTTATAGTAGGACTATAGTTATGATCTGATTACTTAATTTTCTTGTTTTATTTGTGTGAGCTCAGCAGTAAAATTTTTCATAGGAAAAATAAATAGAGTGAATTGTAGATGATTAACTTGTATTTTCTTCTTCAACTATCACAACGTCTGGGGTAAGTACATTATTTTGTTATCCTCTGTAGGTCACATGTTTTATCCCTATCATTCGGGTTATTGCGGAAACAACGTGATGTACTCTTAATCACAGGTTATAATCCTATATACTGGGTGATTGGATTTCTTCATTCTTATTCACGGTTCATCGCTGATAAAATTAATATTCAAAATTTTGGTTATCACTTGTACACCAGAATAATTATAATTAATATTTCTCACAACATATAGAAATCAATATAAATTTTACTGCGCAAAAAATTAAAATATATAAGTATTTATTCTACATATATAATTATTTTTACTACATATAATAATTTTACTACACTCGGAATCCATGAATAATATGCTTTTCAAGCCTCATCAGTCTCATCTTCCGAATCGAAACGAGAACCACGTGAATTTGGTTTCAGATTAAAAAATATTCGGTGGTCACACATAGCAAGATCAGCAGAATAGGGTGGTTCACTTTTCGTTCGTTTTTTTTTTCAAGAAATTCGACTATCAGTCTTGCTGAATGTGAAACAAGACTCCCAAGGCATTTAGTGGTGAACCAATTGGCTGTAACTATCTTCTGAACTTGATGGACCATCTAGAAAAAAATGACTTTCTCGTACGGCTTATTATACTTCAAACACATCTTTTGCTGCATTCATTTAAACTTATTTCCTGGAATTACTCCTCGGGAAATCAAAAATTGCAAATTTTGAAATTCAGTATTCCGGTCCACATTTGTTGCACGGGAGTCAAACTTCTTGTATTTTTATTTCTTCATAACGAGTATAAAACTTTTTCAAATGTAGGAACCGGGGACCGCTTTCCAAGTTAAATTCCTTTATTTGTAAAAATTACTTTTTTAATTTCACGTTGTTAAAATATGAACATTTCCGTCAATTAAAACACTTCTCTCACTGGAAGTATTAAATTAATTAACCCCCGACTTTTAAGTCGTGTAAAGGATGTATGCATGTGTGTATGTATTATATATATATATGATATCTGCAGTCGATGGGCATTGGAGAAGACGAAGCTTAGCTATGAGAGTCCGGATTTTGTCGTTGGCGAAGTGGAAGGCAGCAAAACTGAAGACAGAAGATTTTCACTTTAAAAACTACACATTTTTATTCGATTAACATGGCAGCTCATTTTCGTTAGACGAAGTTCAGACAGCCAATAATGATTTAAATGGTAATAGTGTTAAATTTAGAACCTCAACGTCATAAATATTTTTAACAAAGGATAGACGAAGAGACAGAGCAAAGCGTTCGTATAGTAGGAAATCGCAGAAAACAATTTGACGAAAAACGGCGCGTAGAGCTATTTATAGTAGCGGTTACATAACAAAGAGCTA
The DNA here is from genome assembly GCA_000611955.2 of Stegodyphus mimosarum. Lineage (NCBI taxonomy): Eukaryota > Metazoa > Arthropoda > Arachnida > Araneae > Eresidae > Stegodyphus > Stegodyphus mimosarum. The sequence continues at coordinate 265,971 of KK112982.1, read as the reverse complement.
TTTATAGTAGCGGTTATATAACAGACCAGAGTTCTCGAAAGTACTGGTCTAGGGGAAAGATCCTGAAATTGCGAAAGTTAATTAGAGGTTGCTGTTCGCGTAGAGCAAAGACATCGTACTTTTTATATTTTACATGTATCTATGTGTGTATGCATACCGTTGGTGCTGCCGATTGCAATAGAAAAGGGAGTTGCACAACTAGATGTTATAACAATCCTATACAACATTTGAGTACTCTACAGCTAATCATTTTTGACTTTTGCGGGATAAATTACGCGGGATATTTGCTCGCTTATTTGTTTCCTTTTTTAACTAATTTCATCGTCCAAAAATAGCGAAGCGAACATAGCTTAATTTCCGAAAAACGAGAAATAACGTCGATGAAATATAATCCCCTAAATTTTTCTGCATCACAATATTTCTTTTACTTTGTACAAGGAAGCAAAAACAGTTAAAACGTGATGTGACGGAATTTTTGATCTGAAAACATTACCTTATTTACCTACACGGGTATCCAAAAATTAAGGAAAAATCACAAAAAGAGCGGTAGCTCGTTCAAATATAAGCCAATCCGTATAAACTTTGTTGTCAGATAAGAATTACTAAGTAAAATTGTAGTATGCAAATTAGTGGCATTGCAATTGAAATATATCATCTGCGAGGAGCATAAAAATTGCATGTTTCAGCGCAAGCCTGCAAATTTCGCTGTGATACTGAGATCAGAAATCTAGAATAACCAATTCCTAACAATGACCTTCAGGCATCATTTACCAGAAGAACTGCGATGGGGTGTTTGTGATAGACAAAATTAGACTGGAGGGGCCTGACGGCTACATGTGGGTCCTTCTGTCTTTCATAGAATTTGGCAACAATTTCTAACCACAGATTTGACATCTAGGAGGTTTAGCGAAGTTCGGTCAACCGCTATGACGATCACGGAGGACCGATATTTGTTGTTACGCGCACGAAGGAATAGAACTTCAACTAGGATCTTCCCTTGCTGTAGCCATCGGAAGGTTGGTGTCAACGTCAACCGTGCGTAGAAGGCATCTCGAAGGAGGTCTGCACGCGAGGCGACCAGCCCTTTGCGTGACGCTCACGTCACGTCATAGAAAAGAACACTTGAGCTAGACACGGCAACATCTCCCCTGGACAGCTGATCAATGGAGGGCTGTTCTCTTTGCGGATGAGTCCAGGTAGCCTCTAAAGCGATAGTAGCCGTTATTTGATTTGGAGAGAACCTAAAACCGGTTATCGTCTATCAAACAACCTTAAAAGAGACGCATACGGAGGAAGCAGTGTCTGTGTTTGGAGCGGTATCTCTTTGGGTGGAAGCAAGGCCTCCACGGCTTTCTACGTGGAACCGTGAATGCTCAGGTTTATAGAGTTGACATCCTTAATGCCTATGTGCGCTTCTATGCCGGGGCAATAAGTGATAATTTCCTGCTATGGGACGCAATGCTAGATCGCATAGTGGTCGTTAAAAAAAAGGTTCGCATAGTGGATGATTTCATCAGCAGCAGAAAATTCAACGCATGGAGTGGTCAGCTCGATCACCGGACCTGAATCCTATCGAGCATGTTTGGGATGCTTTAGGAAGACGTATAGCTGCTCTCAGGCCTGCTCTTCAGACCCTTGCCATGCTAACAACTGCTGCAAGGGCAATGGCTCTCACTTCTAGGGAACTGATGGATTGCATAATTGACAGCATCGCCCTTCGTTGTATGTGTTACGTTGCTTCTAGGGAAGATCATACTCCGTATTTGAGGTAAATTTCCTATACCAAACTGACACATCCGATTTGTTCATTTTATATATATGCTAATATCTATAACACCGTAACTGTTTGGAAAATTCTTTTCATGTTATTTTATACCTTACTGTGTGTTGTATATAATGGATGAGGTTCATTAAATTCATGTAATTTTTTGAGTAATCGCCATGTTGCGATTTTTCCTTAATTAATGATAACCAGTGTATGTATGTTGTTTTACGGTACTGTAACGTTTATTCTAATTTTATTAGCTGCTATTTTAAGTTATGCTTCTTTCCTATTATTCTAATTTCAGCTCACAATGTCCTCCCAGAATGTAATTTCAGAAACGCAGTTAATGCAAATAGGTAAGAGTACTGTTTAAGTCAATGTTTCACAGACTTCGAGAGAGAGAGAGTCTGATTTCCTGACTAGCACGCGTTTGCCTTTTGGCTACGTTCTCTCTCAGATACTACGCTCGGCCACACTTAAGGCCCTTGCTTGCCCTCGCCTATTTAATTAATATTTAGGGGCCAACTACTTAGAATTCTGATAGCTTCGGCTATATCTTTTAGTTAGCTTTAGTTAAGCTTAGTTTAGTTTAGTTTAATAATTATTTAAGTTCAAGCCCAAGTGGAGGCTTTGTGTACGTTCCGAGTTAGGAACTGATTGTATTTATTCAGAGAAATAAAGAGCAGTTAAAACTTCTTAAGTCTTTACTTGTATATTCTCACATTTAAGCGATTATTCGTTTATTAGTGTTTGTGGGGTTCTAAAACTGAATATTGAATTAAATAAGTAAAACCCCATAGTACGTGAAAAGAAAGATAAAAAAATAAAACTACTAAAATTGGCTTTTTTTATTTTGTTAAAGTGCATACTTACCATTAACAGCAACATCAGAATGTCTTTGAACCAAGCGTGTGTCCAGCAAAATCGAAAGTAATTTTTTAAATTTCGCGATTTGGAGAACCTCAGTTTGCTTAAACAAACCGAACTAAAATATAACTTTGTACATTGGGAAATATAGATCCAATTTCGAAATGACACGAAAATACATTTCTTCGTGCTTCAATCCAAAACGAAGTTGAAAACAAACATCGTATTCTAATGCCGCTTTTATTTCAAAATGCTTTTTCAGAGAGCAGAAGTTTCTATTTAATAAGCAAACAACTGCCATGAAATATTCCTTATTACTGGAATATTCTTTGGAATATTTTTACATCGAAGTCAAAGAATTATTTGTTGACTTTTCGCTGGTATTAGTATTGCGATGTTACTTCTTATACCGTTGATTGTCCACGTGCATGCGAACGAAAGTAATTTTCTTCGTCGCACGGTAATAGGATTTTCTGTTCCAGAAAAACAAAAACAAATGAATTCCACAAATTACTCCATTCAGAAATGGTAATCGAACACATAACGGAAAAACATATTTGTTAAATATTTCAACATTTGGTATGTTTAGTAATCTATAGGTTTTTCTTTTCTTTTCTTTTTTTTTTATACACAAGATAGGATATTTATACCAATTTCGAAATGGCTTCCCTAGTTACAAAACAAACCTTTTACCAAACATATTTAGGTCCCTAAGAATGTTATGAAAAATAGTAACCACTTGCATGTACTAATTAATTTTCAAAGCATTCCCATAAAAAATCTTTCTAAGTTTCTTTTTTTTTAAATCCAACTAGAAAGAAATTAAATACGTCGAAACGTGTGTAGAGACATTAGTTATTTCGAAGCAGGAGACATGGAAAATGAGCAGTGCCTTCGCCGGGAATCGAACCACGGACGTCTCGATTACGCGTCTAGCGTGCTGACCACTACACCACGAAGGCATGCGAAGAAGGCGGGAGAAATACCTGACATTCTTCCCCTTTTAAAGGGCGACTGGGGTTTTGGGAACTCAGTTGCCAAATCCCGGTGGTGGAGAATCATCATCCACCACCTTTTTAGTTCGGGCGCCAGTGTAGAGACATTGGGTTATTACGGAAGCAAGAGTGACGAAAAAAGAGCAACGCCTGCCTCGGGAACCGAACCACGGACCTCTTCCTTACCCGTCGAGCGCGCTGACCACTACTCCACGAAGGCACGCGAAGAAGGCAGGAAAAATACCTTACAAGTGTAGAACTTGAATGGACGCAATACACTTCTTTCACCGTATGAAGCAATATGAATGCTACCGTGTTGGCCCCTCTTCCAGATATTTTTAACACACCTGTATACGATTGGACGCCAACTAATCAAAATTATTTATTTACACTTTATTGGATTTTTTTTTATATTTTACACGTGGTAACACTATGTATCATTGGCTAACATATACAATTATATATTACATTACATATGTAATGCATACAGTTCTCCCCTAAAAAATATTTCTTTAATTTATAAATTTCGAGTCTTCGCATATCATTGTCTACTCGACATTGGTACGTCTTTAACAGTATAGTTTATATTATAGTCATTACTATCAGAAACTATCAGTATTCACAACATAGTATATAGTTCACAAGTATATAAAACATAGTGTAATTTACCAATAGTATGTATGGTCATTACCAGTATAGTTTTATAAGGTATTTCTCCCGACTTCTTAGCATGCCTTCGTGGTGTTATAGCCAACACGCTCGGCGCGTATTCGAGAGGTGCGTAATTCCACTCTCGGCTGTGAAAGACCGAAATTGGAGAATGTAGACTTTCACCGGAGAATGTCAACATTCACCAAATACGTCGGTGAAAGATCGAATATGCAATTGCATTCGTGTACATTCGGACCCTCACCGGTGTATGTCGACAATCACAGATATGCTCCGGTGTAGGTCGAAAAGAGAGGCGTTTTTATTATTATTACTAGCCGCTGCGCGGCCAGCCTTCGTCTGGCTTTTAAGTGTACCGAAAAAATGCCTAAAGAGAATACCAAACATTAAATTTGAAAACTGCGCAGAATTTTACTCTGCAGAACAATTTTATCGAAAAAGAAACAAACAACAACGGAAAAAAATTCAGTTAAAAATGCATTACATATAAAAAGCATACAATGAAATAAGCAATATCCCTTAACACAAATATTAATTATCCCAATAAATAAATTAACCAACTTCCTGCTACCTTCTCTAGACAAACGTCCAGTATCCAGGAGAAACATTAAATTTAAAAACTGCACAGAATTATCGCCCTCATTTTTCCGGGTGGCAATAGTGCTGATATCAGCAACAATGGCTGCATGCCATTGTTGTTCATATAATGAGAGAAAATCATCAATTTGATACTATTTCATTAAAAAAAAAGTCATTCGAATTTTGAAAAATCGATCTGCACTGGCTCTTGTCTAGATGCATCCTGTGTACCAAACTTAATAGGCCTGGGTCTATTAGCTTACGCGCAGTACGAACGAAAGGCACCTACACACACAGAAAGACTCGTCCTTTTAAATATAGATATATAAATTAATTAAACAATTTACCTTCGCAAAAAGAAACAATTTTTAAATTTCTTAAACTGTTCAATAGAGTGAAATCTCGCTTTGCTATAGCCCATTAAGTCTTAAAATGACGCGATTTCGTCAGAAAACATAATATTTAAAAAAAAAGTCTAATTCGAATTTCGAAAACCTCGCTTCGAGGTGCACTGGCTCATGCGAAAAAATCATGCAAAACTTTTCAATATCTTACAAACAGTGAAATAAGCAAAAAATAAGCAAAAAGCAATGAAATATTCATTATAATTATATATTATTCATATATATTATTAAATATTTCTTATCCTAATAAATAAATTAACCAGCTTCCCGTTGCATTCTCTCTACAAACGTCTAGCATCCAAGAGAAACATTAAATTTAAAAACTGCGCAGAATTATCGCCATCATTTTTCCGAGTGGCAATAGTGCTGATATCAGGAACACTGGAAACAGTAATATATCAGCAATTAATGGCTGCGGGTCATTGTTACTGATATTATGAGAGAGAGAATTATCTATTTGATGCGATTTCATCAAAAAATAT
>KK112982.1:193189-254050 GCA_000611955.2 Stegodyphus mimosarum | reverse complement strand
ATTTATTAATATTTATATCTTATAAAAACAAATTAATATTTTTTAAACTTCTTTTCATTATGCAAATTAAATTCACCGTTTGTGAATAAAGACGAACAGATGAAACCCATACAAAAATGTCACGTAGAATTCTAGAAAAATATATGACTTTAAACTTCCTTAGAATCCTTTCAAATGGTGCCCCGATTTTCTACAAAAAATGTCAAGTATATCTTCCGTAGAATTTTATAAAAGTTTAGATATAGCTTATAAGGAATTTTCTCTCTTCTTCTAGCATGCCTTCATGGTGTTATGGTAGTACACTCGCCGCGTATTCGAAAGGTCCAGGGTTCGAGTTCTGGCGACGGCATTGCTCGTTTTTCACGTCTCCCACATCAAAAAAAAAAAATCTTAATAACTCTGCAGTAGCACAAGAACTAAAAGGTGATGGATGATCATTCTTCACCACCAGGATTTGGCGAATGGCATTTTCTCCCTCCTTTCTGCATGCCTTCGTGGTGTAATGGTAGCACGCTCGGCGCGTATTCGAAAGGTCCAGGATTCGAGTTCTGGCGACGGCATTGCTCGTTTTTCACGTCTCCCACATCAAAAAAAAATCTTAATAACTCTGCAGTAGCACAAGAACTAAAAGGTGATGGATGATGATTCTTCACCACCAGGATTTGGCGAATGGCATTTTCTCCCTCCTTTCTGTACGCCTTCGTGGTGTAGTGGTAGCACGCTCGGCGCGTATTCGAAAGGTCCAGGATTCGAGTTCTGGCGACGGTATTGCTCATTTTTCACGTCTCCCACATAAAAAAAAACCTAATGACTCTACAGTGGCACAAGAACTAAAAGGTGATGGATGATGATTCTTCACCACCAAGATTTGGCGAATGGGTCCAGTAATCCCCAGTTGCCCATTAAAAGGGGAAATATATAAGGCATTTTCTCCCTGCTTTCTGCATGCCTTCGTGGTGTAACGGTAGCACGCTCGGCGCGTATTCGAAAGGTCCAGGGTTCGAGTTCTGGCGACGGTATTGCTCATTTTTCACGTCTCCCACATGGGGCAAAAAAGAAAACCTAATGACTCTACAAGCTTTTATAAAGTAGTGTGCAGAGATTCAATAGAGGTTATATAAAAATTTCTATAACTAAAATCTTACTATATTTCTCATTTCAAATCATAAACTGTTCTCAGAAACCTGAATTCCAAAACATTTGCTGCTTTAATTCCTTGTCCCAAGTAAAGGAAGGACTGTAATAGCGAAAAATTTCGAGTATCATATTTACACGAAAATTCCCATTCTGACCTTTCGCGAATCACTATTTTTTTGCATTTTGGGACGTCTGTACATACGGACAGAATACAGGACTGTTTTTTACAAAGCAAATTACAAAATGGATTCAAAATTAATTTTTTGGTTTCGTCTGTACGTACCCTGCGGGAAAAAAAGGAACTTTTTAATATCTCTCGTTTCTCGTTCTACTCGGCCGATTGACGAAATTCGAATTGCGTTCTTCATGTCGCGAAAGCGCGACTTAGGATATATATTAGATTTATATATAGCACTGTTCTAACATAGGTAGTTTGATACAAAGTCAGACTTTTTCTGAAATAACATACCAATTTTTTTACATATTTTGATTCTACGACTCACATTATGCCCAGATATTAAATTTTGTAAAATTATAAGGTATTTCTCCCGCCTTCTTCGCATGCCTTCATGGTGTAGTGGTCTGCATGCTCGACGCGTAACCGAGAGGTCCGTGGTTCGATTCCCGGCAAAGGCGTTGCTTATTTTTCACCTCTCCTGCTTCGTTAAACCTAATGTCTCTACAAAATTTGGTGGGAAATTTACGCAGGAATTCAGAACTTGGCGAATGTTTTCAGTTTGCGCCAGGAATAATTCACTTGGCGAACTTTTTAATACTCGGCAACCAATTTTCTTATCTCTTTTCCATTGTGCAGGAGCGGAAAAAAAGTCATAGCTTTCCTACCTTTTTACATTGTGCATTGAGTGGAAAGACGTCACATCGTTTCTTTTAGCAAAGTGCGTAAACCATATTAGATATTATTATCGCTTTCAACAAATATAACCAAATTTCAAAACGCGCCAACGTATAAATTCAAGTATATCTTCGAAAATTTTGAATAAAAAGCTCTAATTTTTTGCAGGTATACTTAGAAATACATCTTCTTTAAGTTGATGGTAAAAATTTTATAGGTTAGAATTCAAATTTTTTTTTCAAAAATTTATAAAAATTATTTTAAAATACAAATTTTTAAAGTAAATCATACGAAATGGGAGATATTTATTTGGAATGAACCTAAACTTTGAAATGTGTAAGAAGGAATCCAATAAGTTTCATAAAAAACTTGTATTAAAGGTAAGTTTGAATGTTTTGAAAATGTTCCATGCGACACATTTTTAGTTAAAAATGAATTATATTTGGAAGAAACTATCTTGTTATATGTGACAGTAGATGCATAGGCAGAATGCATGGCAGATGCATAGGCAGATGCCTATGCATTTTTGGATATGAGGTTATTAAGAGGTTTAAACTTGTGATAACGTTCAACAAAAGGTGACTTTTTTCCAAAAACTGGGTATAAATTCAGAAAAATTCTTTTTAAAAATTTCTGATCCATCCTATTCAATAGCGGATACACAAAACAGTTGGTCGAGTCTTTATAACTAACTAAAAGGAAAAATTAGGAAAACTTACTGAGAATTAGAGCGCAAAGAGCATTTTAAATCTTTAATTAAAATAATTGATTATTTCTTTTAAAAAATTTTAATTGAAAATAAATTGAAAATTTGAACATATATTTTACGGACTGATGTTATAAAATGTATATGTATAAAATTTCTTGTTGAAAACAAAAAAAACTTAAAAAACTAATTCTTAAAGTTTATCGTCCCCTTAAATTGTGGTTTTTGGTAAGAAAGTAGAAAGAAGGAAAGAGAGCCCTCTTGCTACGAGTCTTCACGCGAGCTTGCCATCCCTTACTGTCCGTCTTTAAGGCCAGAGGTTAACCCTCTTGAAAGTTAAAGACGTATTGTAGTTTACCGCAGTTTGCGTACTACAAACGTAGTCATTTACACTCATGTCCGTAAATTAAGGATAATTCGAAGTCACGCGGAAATCGAACTCTAAAATAAATATATCACCTGTAAAATCACTACACACATCTGGAATCTTCAAATTGGAACCGTGACAACCCAAATCTATCGGGACGTCATTCTGGAACAACATGTACGTTTGTTTCGGGGGCGCCACGGGCGCACAATTTGTGTTTATGGATGACAACGCCCATCCTCACCGTGCAATCATCGTAAGGGAATGCCTTCAGTCGGAGGATATCACCCGTATGGACTGGCCAGCATTCTCACCGAAGTCGAATCCAGTAGAGCACGTGCGGGACATGCTTGGCCGACGAGTTGCAACATGTCAACCTCCTCCTACGTGTCTACCGGAACTTCGGAGAGCATTGCTTTTTGAGTGGTGTAATATCCCCCAAGATCAGATCGATCATTTGATACGCGGCATGCCTAGGCGTTGTACGGACTGTATTGCATCGTCTGGGAGACATACAATGTATTAACAATCATGCCAACCATGTAATATTGTTTTTTTTGTACATAGGGTTTTTTTTGTAATTTGCTCCAGGGAGAAAAAATCGCTAATTTTTTTAATAATATCAAACATACAGCATCTTTTTTTGCTCTTTGTTTAATAAATAAGCTTTAGAAATAAGTTAAATTTGTTTTGCTTCTAACTCTTCCTTTGCCTGATTTTGCATTATCCTTAATTTATGGACATGAGTGTAAAAGGCCAGTCTTAGTGCTAGTCATCTGTGTAATATATTAAAAGTAGCTCTTATTTAAAATTTAGTTAGTTAGTAGTCTTATATTCTTTTACGTTCAGACCCCAAGTGGTGGGTCTTTGTATCCCGAAGTTCGGGAACGTATGTAAAATCGATAAGCAAATAAAGGGTAACTTTAATCCTTCTTATTTTTGTTGTATCTTCCACACACGCACGAACACAGATTTTAGTAAGCTCCCTGTTCCTACACAGAACGACAGTTATGTTTGCGAAATCAACTAGAATCTACAGAAGTCCTGATAAGTTAGTTATTTAAACAGTAATAGGATAATACGAAATCAACTCCGAAAATTCTTCACAATTTAAGAGAATTTTCAAAATGTAACGTAATGAAATACCTCGACAAGATTCAGTCACGTATGAATAGTGATAACATAATTTTTTTTTAGTTAGGCAAGTCCATTTCTCAAAGACCAAAAAAAACAAACACTTGACAACTTGTTTCATTAGGTACTACGGATAGCAAGTCAACTGACAATAAATACCCCTTACGCATTTAGCAAATACCGTTCATCACTGAAGAACAGCCGAAAAAAAGGAAATGAGGGAGAAAAGAAGATGGAAAACGTGGAATTCCGGAGCGAGGGGCATAAATTCGACATTCCAAGAACGGTCGGAATGTCGTTCATTCCGGAGGGGCTTGCTGTTACTTTTCTTTCTGCTAAATCTTACCTCAAAGGACAGGAGGAAAAAGAAGAAGAAGAAACGGACAGATCTTAAAGAGAAAAAAAACGAGTAAGTCCTGAGTGGCGCCTCGGAAGTGTCAAATTTTTCGTGGTCCTGTTCAGCAACGCTGCTTCGGGATGTGAAGTAAGGACTTACTTCCTGTCTGCCATTGTTGACCACAGCTCATTCTAGCTTATGAAAATATCTTAACTTAATTTCAAATCATACGAAAATGCCTTGTAGAATTTCATAAAAAAACGCATTGCTAACTTTATAAGGTATTTCTCCCGCCTTCTTCGCATGCCTTCGTGGGCTAGTGGTCAGCACCCTCGACGCGTAACCGAGAGGTTCATGGTTCGATTCCCGGCGAGGGCGTTGCTCATTTTTCATTTTTCCTGCTTTCAAAAAATACCTAATGATTCTACAAGTGGCGCCCGAACTAAAAAGGTGGTGGATAATGATTTTCCACTACCGGGATTTGGCAATTGAGTCCCCAAACCCTAGTCGCCCTTTAAAAGGGAAGTATATAAGGTATTTCTCCCGCCTTCTTCGCATGCCTTCGTAGTGTAGTGACCACGCTCGACGCATAACTCAGATGTCAATGGTTCGATTCTAGGCGAAGGCGTTGCTCCCTTTTCATGTCACCTGCTTCGAAATAACCTAATGACTCTCTAACTTTTGTTACAAATTTTTAGAATTATGGATCAATCGTCTGTACACTAGGTAAGAGAACTTTTCGACAGTTCTATAAAATTTGAGATATGCAGTCCATCGCTGCCATATGAACACCGGTTGTAACTTCTATGAAATATACGACTAAAGATCCATGCAATAATTATCAACAGTTAGATTATAATATACCCAACATCATCTATATAACTATTCACATAACAAATAAATACTTAGACAGTAATCCTTTCCAACATCTCCATATAACTATAAGATTTATGTGACTAATAATTCACTGTAATAATTATTAATAATTATTATTATTAATAATTATTACTGTAATAATGTCTAACATTATCTATATGACTATATGACTGTAAGAGCCATGTGATTAATAGTTACAATGAATAAATTTTAACATCGTCTTTGTGACTCCTCATATGACTGATAATTAAACTATAATAGTTTCTAACATCATCTGTATTCATATGACTGCAAGACCATGAAACTAATAAACTGTAATAACATACACTGCTGGCCACCGTAAAATGCAACACCCTGAAGGAAGCATGCAAATAACATGAAATTTACAACGTGCATTAACGGAGGTGAGATATGCAAATAATTAGAATTTCAGCGCCGACGCACATCATGCGCGCCTGTGCCACTTCAAAGCGCTATTTAAGGCTTGGAGTTTTCGACGATTTCAAGTTCGGCAATTGTGTTTTTGTGATTCTTTCAAAAAAATTATCCATTATGCCTCGTTGAAAACAGCGATCATCATTTGATCAAGTACCCGAGTTCGACAGAGGAAGGATAGTGGCCTACCGAGAGTGTGGATTCTCTTTCAGGGAAATGGGTAGTCGTGTTGGACGAAACCAAACGACTGTAATGCGGATATGTGACCGTTGGATGCAGGAGGGTACGACGGGCCGACGTGTTCGACCACATATCCACCTCGGTGCACCACTTCACGTGATGACAGAAACATTGTGCGCATGGCAGTGACGGATCACTCAGTCACATCACGAACCATAGCTCAGTACATTCAGTCTATAACGCATCATCCAGCGTCTGCGCGTGCCATTCGACGCCGTTTACAGCCGAGTAGTCTGTCCGCAAGACGTCCATTGCTTTGTCTACCCTTGATGCAGAACCGCAGACGTCTCCGCCGCCAATGGTGCGATGAAAGCAGTATGTGGACGGCAGAATGGAATGAAATTCTCTTTACTGACGAGTCCCGCTTCTGTCTGCAACACCACGATGGTTGGATTTCAGTCTGGAGACACCGTGGAGAGAGGATGGTGATAAGCTGTTTTATGCACCCCCACGCTGGTCCTGCACCGGGTATTATGCTATGGGGCGGTATTAGATATCACTCCCGCACTCCTCTAGTACGCATTGCCGGTACTTTAAACAGTCAGCGCTACATCTCCGAGGCATTGGAGCCAGTTCTCCTTCCTTACCTTCAGGGCTTGCCCACAGCCATATTTCAACAGGATAATGCGCGACCACACGTGGCTCGCATTGTCCAAGGGTTCTTCGTCAATCGTGTGATTAAATTGCTTCCCTGGCCGGCTCGCTCTCCGGATCTTTCGCCGATAGAAAACATGTGGCCCATGGCTGCTGAACGATTGATCCAGATTACATCCCAAGCTGGCACACCAGATCAACTTTTGCAACGTGTGGACGCTGCTTGGTCTTCTGTACCCCAAGAACACATCGAAAGTGTCTTTGAATCAATGCCGAGGCGTGTGGCAGCGGTGATCTCCAACAATGACGGCTATTCTGGCTACTGATTCTAAAAGGAACAATACTTCACAGAAGTCTATAAATTTAATCATTTGATACTTGGTCAACATTTTATCTACTAAATAAATTTTGTTGTGATATCTCTTGTCTTTCTCGGTGTTGCAATTTGGGTGGCCAGCAGTGTATTAACAGGTAGACTGTAATAAATTCCAATATCCACTATATAGTTCAAACAGTGTAAGTGCATTTTAATTACTTTATTATTATAATTACAGTCCAACTCCGCTAGCAAACCCAGATTATAACGAACTCCCAGATATAACGAAGGAACCTTTGATCGCGTCCATTTTCCTGTATACTTAATTTTATTTCATACTGCTACGGCGAAATTCCAATGGAACGAAAATCGGTTATAACGAATTATATGGGTATCTTAGACTGAAACTTTTTTTGTACTCTTTGTATTTTTCACAGAATTTCTGCAAGGTTTAAAGAAAAAAATTGCTAATCTTTAAATCTCCCCACCCCCCATTTAGATGTTACCTTAATCAGGATCCGCATTCCACATTCCATCCGTAGAAGGAAACACATGCACAGTGCTTTTATTTAGTCATAAGGGCGCGAACGAAAGACATGGGATTCTGAAGATCGAATCCATCAGCAGTGGATAAGACTACAATGAGAAGGAATGTTAATAATCAGGTTTGGAAAAAAGTTTCTTAAGTCTTGGAACGCTTGCCACATCCGGGAAGCTTAACGAAGAATCTGGACAAAATACGCTTCAAATCATAAATGTGAGGAAAAATAAAATGGATGAAATGCTAATAAATAAATCTTGCAAATATAAATTGAATACACCGAATAAAACTTAAAATAATCCAAAGGAATACATTTGACCAAGAAAGCAGCCCTCGGAGGGAGAAACTATGCACAGCAGAGGAAGAGGAAAATGATGCGAATATTTTTTTTTTTAATTTCAGAACCTATACCTAAGAAGTTGGAGGGGGAGCAAAATACGCTAAGGTTTATCCTAATTTTATTAAGTTATTTTAAGTTTATGCATCTTTTCTATCCCTTCTAGTTTCAGCTTACAATTTCCTACCAGAATGTAATTTTAGAATCGCGGCTGATGCAAATGAGTAAAGAGCAGTATTTAAGTCGATGTTTCACCGACTTTGAGAGAGAGAGTCTGATTTCCTGACTAGCGAGCGTCTGCCTTTTGGCTACGTCTCTCTTAGCTATTGCTACGCTCGGCCGTACTTTAGGCCCTTGTTTGGCTTCGGCGACTTAATTTATAAGGTATTTCTCCCGCCTTCTTCGCATGCCTTCGTAGTGTAGTGGTCTGCATGCTCGGCGCGTAACCGAGAGGTCCGTGGTTCGATTCCCGGTGAAGGCATTGCTAATTTTTCATGTCTCCTGCATCCAAATAACCTAATGTCTCTACAAATTAAGATTTAGGGACGAACCGCTTAGAATCTTGATAGCTTCGGCATATCTTTGAGTTAGCTTAGTTAAGTTTAATTTCATCTTCATTTACGTTCAAGCCCCAGTGGAGGCTTTGCTGTACACTCCGTGTTAGGAGTTGATTGTATCGTATTTATTCTGAGAAATAAAGGGTAGTTAATCCTTCGTAAGTCTTACAGCTCTATTCACCCACTGAAGCGATTATTCGCTTATTAATGTTTGTGGGGTTCAAGGATTGAACACTGAGTTAAATAAGTAAAACCCCACACGCTAAGAAATGGGATCTTTTAATCACAGCAGTATGATGATTTAACACGAAATATATCCTTCTCAACCAGATGAAATATATTGAGAAACAGCTGCTGCTTCGAAATCTATATTCGCCATGTTTATTTAGTAATACTTCTGCTGCAATACAAATATCATATCATCGTCTGGCCTTAAATGGAATATTAGAATGTTTTCTTTCCGGAGCGCTAATGGAACCCGTCCCATTAAATAAAGAGGTAGTACTGTTCGTTCCTCATAAAGTACTCAACAAGTATGGATACATTAAGAAATGACCAATTTCTGCCTTTCTCAGAAACATATCAAGTGTTAATAAAAAAAACTTGCTGTGCATTTAGAAATCCGATGAGTATATCGTCAGACGTCTGCATATGTTGTAATGAAATCCTGACATGCTCTAATATCGTGAGAGCTTTAAGTAGATAAAAGATTCATAGCACGCAAACTGTAAAGCAAAAGGACTGCCGAGTGCCTGCAAAAGTGACGCAATATTACCAATGTATTTATTTAGAGAGCTCATTTCAAAGAACCAGACGAATCTCGTTCTGAATTAAAGTTTGTCCACCCAGTATTACTTTCCTGTTTTGGCCAATACTGTTCTTACCTTTAAGTAAATTCAAATTAATTCATTTTTCTTACACAGATTACTAAATAAATTTACCTTCTAATTAGTACTACAAACTTACTACTCATTTATTAACTACTACTTACTAACTACTGAGTAAAGTACTAATTACTATTAACTTTTTAGTAACTTAATAATTAATAATTTACTTTTATATTACTATTAACTAAATTTACTTAAAGTTGTAATGTTTTAGTTTAAACTAACAAAGTTTTATGTTAATTTTCTCTTTCCTTTACGTTCTTATTTCAACTTCCCGTTGGAATGAGCGCGCGTTCATTTATGATAATTTGAAGTGGAGCCAAGTTTTGTATTTAAAAGGTTAGCGAGGAACTTCTCGGGGTGAGAGAGCTTTTAGTCTCAGATTACTGCGGCTCTGTTCGACGTTCGCCCGACTAGCTAGTATACGAAGGAATTTCCAAGCTCGTACATCGCTACGATAAATGCCTTAATTTGTATGGTGACTATGTAGAAAAGTAGTATTTGAGTGTGGCTTTCATCTGTATATAATAAAATTTGTTTCCTATTCTTTGTTTATTTTTTTATTCCAAAACGTAATCTACTTTCTGGATAGCCCTCGTATTTGATTGTTCAGTTTAGACCCAAGTGCGGTCGTTATTTTCTGTTGTCCCTTCCGAGTTGGGAAGTGGCTGTAATTTGTTTAATAAAAGAGTCATTTTAAAAACCCTCCTTGCGTGTAGTTATTCTACCACAGAACATAGTTGCATTCAGCTCCCTGTTCGAGATCAGGACTTTGATAAAGTTACGAATATGTTCGCCAAAAGTATGCACGGAACACTCAGTCCTGACAAAGTAAATTACTACTAACGTTTTAGTAACTTACTCATTATTAATTTACTTTTATATCACTGTTAACTAAATTTACTTATAAGGTATTTCTCCCACCTTCTTCGCATGCTTTGGTGGTGTAGCGGCCAGCACGTTCGACGAGTAACCGAGAGGTCCGTGGTTCCATTCCCGGCGAAGGTGTTGCTAATTTTTCATGTCTCCTGCTTTCAAAAAATACCTAACGTTTCTACAACTTTACTTACTAATTACTAACTAATTTTACTTAATAATTGCTACTAATTTACCTCCTAATTAATAATTTTCGTTCTAATTACTAACTAAATCTACGTACTCATTGCGAACTACATTTACTTAATAATTACTAGTAACTTATTAATTACTTGCTAATTGCGACTAAATAAATATTCTTGCTTTACTTACTAATTACTAAGTTTGCTTTATGATTACAACTGACTAACTATACTACATACTTCGCGCTTTCGAGACATGAAAAACGCAAGAGGAATTTCGTCAATCGGCCTAGTAGAACGGGAGATATAGAACTGTCTGTTTTTTTCCCGCAGTGTACATACATACGTACGTACAGACGACACAAAAAATCTTTTCTGAATACATTTTAAACCAGTTTTATAATTCGTTTGGTGCAAAAGAGTCCTTTAATCTGTCTTTACGTACAGTTGTCTAGAAAAAACGTCGTTAAATTGCATTTAGAGGTCAAAATGTATATTTTTTTTTAAATATGGAACCCGGAATTTTTCTTGATTACAATACTTCCTTTATTTCGCACGAGGAAGTAAAAATCGGTATGTCATTTCAGGAAAAATTCGATTTTGTGTCAAAATATTTATGTTAAAAAAACACTATATATAAATCTACACTCATGTCCATAAATTAAGGATAATTCGGAGTCACGCGGAAATCCAACTCTAAAATAAATATATCACCTGTAAAATCACTACACACATCTTCAAGAATCGTATGCAAATTTTAGGAAGTAACCAGATGACACCGATGACGAGGACCGATGACCATTGACGTCACAATGACGAGAGTGTAAGAGGAGGAATAATATATAAGGAATGCAGGCAAAGAAGTAAAATTGTTCGCAGGCGCTTTATAAGCATTCCAGTGCAATAACCGAATAGTTATGACACAAAGAACGCATTTGGATGATTTTTTACGTGGTAGAATGATCGGCGGTCTGGAATGTGGGCTTACCCAACTGGAAGTATCAGACGAACTTGGAATTGCCCAGAGTGTCATCTCCAGGCTTTGGCAACGATTCCGAGATGATGGTAATGTCAGTAGACGTTACAGCACAGGTCGCCCCAGAGTTACAACGCCGAATGAGGACCGGTATTTGGCAGTTAATGCCAAAAGAAACAGGCGTAGCACAGCCTCAGACCTATCTCGTCGGCTCTCTTCAGCCACTTCTACGACAATTTCAAGTCAGACCTTGTACAAACGCTTAGGGCAGATGGGTCTATATGCTCGTAGACCTGTCAGAATCGTTCCAGTTACTGCAACTCACTGTCGCCTGCGGTTAGCCTGGAGTAGAGAGCATGCATTGTGGACACCGCAACAGTGGGCTTGTGTGATGTTTTCCGACGAGTCCAGGATTAGCTTGCAGTCTAATTCTCGCCGGACTTTCATATGGAGAGCTCCAGGTACCCGTTACCACCAAGAAAACATCATTGAACGACACCGTTACGGTGGCGCAGGAGTACTCGTTTGGGGTGGAATTATTCTGGGTATCAGAACTGATCTGCATGTTCAATTTGGAACCATGACAAGCCAAATCTATCGGGACGTCGTTCTGGAACAACATAACAACATGTACGTTTGTTTCGGGGCGCCAAGGGCGCACAATTTGTGTTTATGGATGACAACGCCCGTCCTCACCGTGCAAACATCGTAAGCCAATGCCTTCAATCGGAGTATATCACCCGTATGGACTGGCCAGCATTCTCACCGGACGTGAATCCAGTAGAGCACGTGTGGGACATGCTTGGCCGACGAGTTGCAGACCATCAACCTCCTCCTACATGTCTACCGGAACTTCGGAGATCATTCCTTTTTGAGTGGTGTAATATCCACCAAGATCAGATCGATCATTTGATACTCAGCATGCCTAGGCGTTGTACGGACTGTATTGCATCGTCTGGGAGACATACAATGTGTTAACAATCACACCAACCATGTAATATTGTTTTTTTTTTTTGTAAATAGGTTTTTTTTGTAATTTGCCCCAGGGAGAAAAAATCGCTAATTTGTTTTAATAATATCCAACATATAGCATCTTTTTTTGCTCTTTACCTTTTGTTTAATAAATAAGCTTTACAAATAAGTCAAATTTGTTTTGCTTCTAACTCTTCCTTTGCCTGATTTTGCATTATCCTTAATTTACGGACATGAGTATGATATATATCGTAAGTCGTGCTTTCGTAACATGAAAAGCGCAAGTTAAATTTCATCAACCGGTCTGCGCAAAAAATAGCTAAAATGAATTCGGAAATGATCAAAAAATAAATATTTCCATTGAAATTTCAAACCGGAAATTTTTCGCGATTAGAATACTTGCTTAACTTCGTACAAGGAAGTAAACTCCTAAGCAAAGCGATGATTCTTAATGAAAAAATATGTATCTGAGCTTTTTTTTTCTCCTCCAAGTACGAATAAGTTAATCAAATGTTTATCTTTCAAATCTTTGAATAAGATTTATATCAAGCTCTAAATCGGCGGTCCCCAAACGTTTTGTTCCTAACAAACACTTTCTAGCCCTCTGAGTGGCATGACCGGCTTTGTCCGGGCATAAGCGTTTTTTGTTACTTGATACATATTAGCTTATAACTTAAGATATTTTGCTTTCTAACTTTCTTTAATACAGAGGCTCTTTGCACATTTTTAGACGATGTTTATTGTATTCACAAAACTAAATTACATACAATTCTTCTATTTTAAATGTTCTATTTGACATCCCTTATTCTGAACTATCTTTCGACACCGCAATTTCCAGGATAATAACGCCTTTTGAAGTGTCAGAAGAGGTATTCTATCCCATTCCTCCCTAACAGCTTTCCAGAGTCCCGTTAGGGTTTGGGGACAACGTTTGGATAAAAGTCCGAAAGCGCAAAAATCCATAGGTGACACATCGGGAGATTTAGTAGGGATATCAGTGAAGGGTATGGCCTAGATACCAGTTTTTTCTTCCATTTCTTTTAGGAAATTTACAGTGGATTTTGATGTGTGACTGCTAGCTTTGTCCCGATGGAGTCTCACAGATTCATGGCACTGTGGGTATAGCGATGGTATTTCATTCAGAAAAATGGGCGATAAAATATGTTCCCCATAGTATTTGGAGTTAATCTCGACATTTTTTTTGCACTCTCTTTATTTTTAACCTGCCATTATAAGAAAAACCAGCAACCATCATGAATTCCTTAGAAAAACTTTCTTTCGATTCTTTGAACCATGTAATTAAATTTTTTCTCCTCTTTTTTGATAATAAATGGCTCTTTTTTGTTACAATCATTTAAATACACCCATTCTTCGTCTATTTTGACAATTCTTTTCCATTTTTCTTTGGATAAGTGTTTCTCATATAGAATTCTGCAGCGTGTCCTTCGTCGAGCGATATGCTTTGTAAGACGACGATGCACATTGCGTTTTTTCGCTTTCTTAAGATTTAAATCGGCGTTTATCATTCTGTTTACAGTGGACACCGAGCATTTGAATGATTTTGCAACTGTCCTTGGACTAGGGGCATTTTCTTTTAAGATTAAACAACGTACCTTTGCAATAGTCGAAGATGTCCGTTTTTTCCTCTGATACTTGTTTGGAATTTTTGTCCCAATGGAGGCTCTAATTTGACGTTTGTTTCCTTTCATGTTGATGATATTATCTATCGACGCTTTGGATATCACAAAACCGTGATTCTCACATAGTTTTTGGACAACGGAGTATGCATATTTCTCTTCGGAAAGAGCGTAAATGTAGCCTTCGAACCACTGCTTTGTTAAGTTCGCCATTTTGAATAAAAACAAAACTTTCAAGCCACAGACGATAATTTTGACTTTTAAAAACATACTACAATTGCAATTACTTCTTTTGCAGCAAACGAGTTTTTATTACCGCTTACCAATTTATCAAGATAGAGGCTAAAATAAGTAAATATAAATTTAACTAATAAATGCTGCATAAACATCGTCAAAATCATTACCAAAATCGTCTAAAAAATGTGCGAACAGCCTTTGTAATATAAATGTAATCTTAATGAAGGTAAGTTTATCAAGATAGAGGCTAAAATAAGTAAATATAAATTTAACTAATAAATGCTGCATAAACATCGTCAAAATCATTACCAAAATCGTCTAAAAAATGTGCGAACAGCCTCTGTAATATAAATGTAATCTTAATGAAGGTAAGTTTATCAAGATAGAGGCTAAAATAAGTAAATATAAATTTAATTAATAAATGCTGCATAAACATAGGTCTTCATGACAAATCAAAAAAACCTGTACCACTAAGAGGGCTAGAATGTCTGTTAGACGGCAGGCACCATTCACTTTTTCAAGGTGAATTTACAGTTGGAAAGAATTAATAATATGTGCAACATAAAAAAAAAGATCGGTCGCATTTCGCTTTGTGCTGGTATCTGTGCTGGACGCAATTTCTATTTCATCAAAAATGAGAAATCTTTTAATTCTAAAACACTTTCGTTTTTAATGGAAATGAAAATAATGTAAACTCTGACTAAAAGTAACTGAAATCTTGACATCTTTGTTGGTTTCATCAGGTTCTTTGGCGAGGGTTTGTCCTTGTAAGTGAGATAAAAACAGTCTCTGCGCTGACGAATCCACTTCAAAACTTAAAGATGACGCAAATATACATATATATTAATTTTCAGAAACTGGTCCTAAAAAGCTAGGAGGGGCGAATACGCAAGAAAATACGATAAATTCCAAAAGATCATTTAAGAAATTAAAAAATACAATTTTGCTGTCTAATATGTTCTGTTAAATGGAATTTAATTATAGTTCTGCTATGCTAATATAACGGCCTACCTAATTTTTCATTTAAATCGTGTCATTACGCCTGGCGCCTCGTTATGTGGCCAAAGATGGCACCGAAGCCTACTCAGTATTTCAACCTATTTACCGAAGCCCAATTCTCCGACCATAGCAACAGTTTCAGCAATCAAGACATGGGTGTGAGTAACCATGGCAACGGATCAGTGTAAACGTTCATCAGCATCAATCACAGTTCGACTATGGGATCCCGTGATTAGACCAGACGAATTTTTTTTACACCGTTCCTGCATGCCGCCTCCCTCTCGTGTTCTCCCCCTAGTAGGCGAACGCAATTTGACCAAATTGGAAATCGAATGGAAAAATTCTCTCAATTTATTCCGTTCTTCGAGTCGTTCCACGAGTGCTGAAAGCTTCCGTTCGAATAAGAGTGACATCTTCTTGGAGTTGACAAAGTGCCTTACTAAAATGCTGAGTGTTCATTCCATTCTTGATTGAGGGCGACGTTCTAGATTAGGGGAAAAAGTTGTGGAAAAGAAAGGAATGTTCCATTGTATTTTTTCAACATTCTGTGAGGAATGCATAAATTCTAAACTTCTCGTTATAAACTTTTAAAAAGTGAATGAAATTATTTGCTTTTCGTTAGAATATTACACTTAATTTTAGAAATTTAAATTATCCTTACACCTGCTTAATTGAATGCTACGTTAAAAGAATAAATTGGATATCACGCAATCAGGAACGGCTAATTCGATTACGTCTGTTGAAAGTATAATCAAGAGCGTTATGATGAACTGTACGCTGTAACCGAAAGTTTGGTTCGTTATAACCCATTCGATAAGAATCTCACAAAGAAATAATAACAGTGTTTTTATATTTGATGAAAAAGAGTACCAAAAAATACTAAATTTACTTTAACATTTACTTGAGATATATAAGGTTACAAAAGTAAAGATTCAAAAACTTTTAAAAAGAATATCTTTCAGAAGACCTAAAGAACGTAAAAACTGTGTTTGGTAGACAGAACTTGGATGGCATTTACAGTAAAAAAAATCTGATGTGTACACCACATGACTTTTTTTGTACGGAATATTAAATTATACACATTTTACATTTCATTTAAACTTATTGGATTGAATTAAATCTACTTCGTCAATAGCGCATAAACCACAATAGAATAAATTCACTCTTTAAAGTTCACTATATTTATTTACCATAATCACACTTCGGCGCTAGGTTCACTTAACAGCGTTACATCTCCTTCATTTTATAACGCAGAGTGAGCAAAAATTATAGCACCTGAAGAATTACCACAAATTCTATTCAAATACTATAATAAATCTAAAACGATGAATAAAAGAAATTAAACAAACAAAACAGAAACAGTTTTTTTCACAGGCGATTCACGCCGCTTACCTCATGCCCATGCGCTACTAATTAATTCAGTTCTCACTTGGCGATAAGGCAAAAATACATAAAAATTTAAAATATTTTCATTAAAATTTCAAAGATATAGAAAAACATAAACCACCAAGTACAGCTAAAACAATTTTTACAATTAAAATTACCATTCGTACGCGAAAACCAACTAATAACTTAAATGATAATCCTAGAATGAATCCAGAATAATTTAATTCGCGATAATAAAAGAAGACGTTACTTTGTTGTTGCGAAGCTTAGTTTCTCTAGATTGGCAATAAATCTACTATTCTGCTAAGCTTCAAATGTAAACAAATATGGCCGCTATCATAACCCAAAATTAGGCTTAGCCGCACTTAAAAAACTTTTAAATTGTTGATAATTCCAAAATTACTGCATGCAGGTTAACTAAAGGCATAAAATCGTAACCGAAAGATAAGAACAACATAATTCAATCCTTTTTTAAAGCAAAAAATGCACAATTTAAAAACATATAAAAATAAAGAAACTCAGCTCACTGAGCCGAGTAACAGACTGGATATATATATACATATATTTATATACTTTTGGTGCGGCCGATTGCAATCAAAATGCGAGGTGCACATCTACACGTTATAGCAGCCCTATATACAAAATTTCAACGGTCTGAGGCTACTCGTTTTTGAGTTATGCGAGATACATACATACGTACGTACAGACGCCACAAAAAAATCTCTTCAGAATCCATTTTAACTCAGTTTTATAATTATTTGGGAAGAAAAGAGTCCTTTATTCTGTCCTTACGTACGGATGTCACTCAAAAACATCTTTAAATTGCATTCGATAGCGGTCAAAAAGATATTTTCGTTGAAATACGGTACTCGAAATTTTTCGCAATTACAATACTTTCTTTTTACTTCTTAAAAGGAAGTAAAAAGATAAAGAAGAAAACCTTTAATTCTACAAAAAACGAATCAATTGAATAACTCAAATTCATGAGTTTCACTATTTCCTCTTTTCCCGAATATAGAAAATTTCATTTGTGGTATTAGCCTCGGTCTGCTAACTCAGTCGAAGAATTGAGTCAAACAACCCATTTACGTTCTTTATTTCATTGTTCACATACACCAAAGCAATGAACGGCCTGAAGTGTCTTAAGATTTGCTTGCTGTGTCTTTCTTCTCTTAGACTGGGCGTAACACCTGTTTCGCATAGTCTTTGTTTAGAACACATAAAAAAGTAGGGTTGATATATAGTTCGTTATATCCGATTTTCCTATCTTTGGAATTCTGCTATAGCAGTATAAATTAACATTACGTTTATAAGAAACTGGACCAAAAAGCTTCTTCTTTATAACTGGAGTTCGTTATAAATCGGTTTCGTTATAGCAGTGTTCGTCTTCGACAGTAAGTTCAACACGAAAGTTTGAGGGTTTCCTTTAGTTAAAATTAACATATTATTCAAATTTTTGTTATCTTTCCTGAACTCCTCAACTTTTCCTAGAATTTCCTCGCCAGGATGTAAATTTAACGTTAAGTGAAGTGAGTATCTAAACTGGTGAGTCTCTGAGTTGAGTCAGAACCTGTTTTAGCTAAACAACACACGTTTCGTTTCTGACCTTGTTGTTAGGCTAATTCGTCCTTTGGCCATTTCGAATAATCGTCCCGCCTGTTAGGTTTGTTGAGTCAACCTAAATTAGCCTTAACTTAACGTGATAATCCAACACTATTCTATTCAGACCGCAAGTAGTCGGTGTTATTGTAAAGCACGACGTACGTTCCCTTCTGTTCTTACTTAGACTTAAGAAAGGATTATTTTCACCCTTGTTCTGTGCTGGTATTATTTCACGTCTGTGCGAGAATTCGAGGTTAGTTTCTGTAGCCTAAAAAAGGCTACATCTTATTATGTTAGTGGCAAAATTAACTACGATTCCTGTTAAATTAAAATAAAAAGTTTTAATAAGCACAAGGCATTTAAATTAATGGAAAATTAAATGTTCACAAAGTTAAAACAAATGGAATACTTATTTAAACATATTATTATTACCCCCATTTTATGGACGGCAAAAATGCATTATGCATCGAACAGCACAGATTTTTCGTGTCACATTATTCGATCACAGGTTCTCGTTATAAGGTATTTCTCCCTCTTTCTTCGCATGCCTTCGTGGTGTAATGGTCAGCACACTGAGCCGGTATTTCAGAGATCCGTGGTTCGATTCCCGGCGAAGGCATTGCATATTTTTCATCTCTCTTGTTCCAAAAACATACCTAATATCTCTACACTGGCGCCCGAACTAAAAAGGGTTGTGGATGATGACTCTCCACACCCAGGATTTGGCGACTAGGTCCCCTAA
Source organism: Stegodyphus mimosarum (assembly GCA_000611955.2). Lineage (NCBI taxonomy): Eukaryota > Metazoa > Arthropoda > Arachnida > Araneae > Eresidae > Stegodyphus > Stegodyphus mimosarum. The sequence continues at coordinate 235,124 of KK112982.1, read as the reverse complement.
AACCCTAGTCGCCCTTTAAAAAGGGGAGTATATAAGGTATTTCTCCCTCTTTCTTCGCATGCCTTCGTGGTGTAATGGTCAGCACACTGAGCCGGTATTTCAGAGATCCGTGGTTCGATTCCCGGCGAAGGCATTGCATATTTTTCACCTCTCCTGCATCGAAATAACCTAATGTCTCTACATCGTAATCGTCCTCGTTATGAATATCTTTGATGTCATCAGAAGAAAAAACGTTCTCAAGGAATTTTCTTACATGTCGTACGCTTTGCCGAGTGGCAATACATTTCTTTTAAACCGCTGATTTTTCTTATTAAATCTGATTATCACATTTTTAAACTACTAAGCCTTCTGATTGAATTTGAAATAAATATCTTACGCTTTGACGCTTACGCTGTGATCTTACTCTGTGGCGTGAGACATGACAGCGGACATTGTTCTGCTATTATTGCTAAGCCTAGCCAAAAATCCCTATAGAATATTAAAATATGTAGCGGAATTTATATAGTTACTTCGGAACATAGGTATTTGTGACTAGTGGTTTTTAATAACCACTAGTCAAGATTTTGCTGGATGTGTTTTTTTAGTCCAAAGGGGCTTTGCCCCTGAAGGACTATTGTTTTCGTTTTGCGATTTTGCGTTGAATTATTATAAACGAATGTATCACTTTTCAAACTGTTGCCACAAAATATTGCAGCCCTGTATTATATTGAAAGAAATTAAAAAATGAAGAATCTGCATAAATGTATGTACACTTCTCCAAATGTGATAAAACAACGGTACCTAGAGCCATCCAATTTTGAATAAATGAAATGCGGATATGCGCATCTGGAAGACCGAATTTGGAATTTGTTTTATTATCTGTTTCATATTTTGTAAAACTTTAACAAATTTTTGATTAACAAACTGAAGGATTTCAAAGCGAGCAACGGTAACGTTGTACAGAAAAATCATTTTTATCTCCTGCGCGTATTGGAAATTCCAAAGATATACTCATTTTAAAATTACTTTGCGATATCGCTGTTCAACTGAATTTTATGGTTTAAGTGCGAAGAACATGATATTTAATTAATAAAGGTAACACATAAAACGTTAAAAAAACACCCCTTTGGACGTAATTTAAAATCTGAAACCTTTCAGATTTTTTTATTTTTGTTTAGCTATTTATTTAGAATTGTAATTAAAATTGCTTTATTTTCCCGTGTAACGCAGCCTATTTGGAAGAGAAAGCAACGTCGAAAAAGTAAAAATAAAAGAACGCGCGCATTTAATATTTAATAAATAACTATCTCATAATTGCTGTTTCCGTCTAAAAAAATCGAGAAAATAGGTTTTGCCAGAATATTCTAGTGAATAATTAAAAAGCTTATAAAAGCCGAATTAAAACACTTCAGCTCAGTTGCTGTTGTTTTTAAGTGAACTGTTGTTTACTAATGCTTTTTTTTTTTTTTTTTTAAGATTGCTTTTAGACTTTCGCAGCGCTCTACACAAGTCGCCGAACCACAAGCATAACAACTTGTGTTTACGTACCGGCTGGATATTAAACTGCCAGTAATATGCGCAAAGTCTGTCCGCTGTCCGAACATGATGCCACCCCAAACTATGAAGCCCGGTGAGGGGCCGATGTGACGATCGACCATACGGGCTGGAAGGTAACGTTCTCTAGAAAGACGTCACACATGTCCACGACCGTTATTCCTCCATAAACTGAACCGGAGTTCGTCTGAAAACAATACCCAGTAGCATTCATTCCTCCATTGATGATAACATCGACACCAAGCCAGACGAGCAGCCCTGTGTCGAGTGGCTAAAGGAAGCCCAGTGCCTTCCCGCCGTACGCGCATCCCTGCCTCATGCAACCCGTTATGTATGGTTTGGCAGGAGACAAATGCCCATTCTGATAATGATAGGTAAGTTTGAACATGACTTGCCGTGGCGAACGGGTCCCCAAGAAACATTCGCCGAATTTGTCTATCAGTGTGATCTGATTTGCACGTGATGATCTAGTGCCTCTTTGCCGTCTTCTCAGATGGCCCTGCGTCCATCATGCCACACATCGCTGAATTGTACTTACGTCCCATGCAACACGACTGGCAACTGCGCGCATCGACAAACCAAACTCATGCAGTTGTAGGATACCTTCTTGTTCATCAGACGATACTTGCTGCTATTCAGCTCGTTGATGTCTCCGAGACATTTTCTACCTTTCTTCAATAGTTCCGTTGCAACAATCTGTCATTGAGATCATATACACAGCGAGCCAGCTACTACCTTTTATAGCTGAAAACTGGGTATCATGTTATGAGGTATTTCTCCCGTCTTCTGCGCGTGCCTTCGTGGTGTAGTGGTCAGCACGCTGGGCGCGAACTCCAAAGGTCCGTGGTTTGAGTCTGCGCAAAGGCGTTGCTCATTTTTCATGTATTCTGCTTCGAAATAACCTAATGTGACCAGATGAGCACGTGAACTTAATCCTGTTATTTTCACATCGCTACGCCCATTCCTTTATGGTGTGGCAATTTCACCTTTGACGATTGTACGTACGTATAGACGTCACGAAAAATCCATCTTACAATCCGTTTTGTCCTAGAAAGTCCTTTATTCTCTTCGTGCGTACGGATGTACAGCCAAAAAAATAGTCAAAATGGATTAGGCAACGGTCAAATGGATATTTGCGTTGAAAGCTGAAAACCGAATTTTTTTCGCAATTCAGATACTTCCTTTACTTCGTACAAGAAGTAAAAAGCTCTGGAGTCATCAAAAGAAAAAAAATTCTCGAGAAAAATTGAATTGCTAAAGAGCGCATCAGCCAACCTGCGAGCAAACACAATCTGAATAACCTTCGAACACATCCCCGACTAATCAACTCCCTCCGAGTGCGAGAAGAATTACAAATCGACTCTCGCCGCCGAGCTCCACGCCCCCGAGGTGACACTGATAAATCATTCGTCGCCGGCGGACGGTCACGAGGCCAAAAGCATTCGAGAAAATGTCCCCGCTAATTAAGGCACTCCTTCGACTAATTTGAAACGTCACTAATTAGCATCCTAGCGAAGGTTAACTTGGCGCTCTCTACTTAAGTTGTCTTCGTTAACTTATTTACCAGTGACTTTTTCGAATTCTCTCCCCCCTCCCACTACCCTACTCCTTGATTATGAATGGGTCTTCTAGCGCGATCTGAAAGCAGGAAAAATGTTTGCTTTGGCTCGATGAAGTTGAAAGTCCCAAGAAGGTCCACATTTTCTGCTGTATTCAATTACGGCGTCTAGAGAGTATTACATATAATACATGGTGTTTAAAATTGGCTAGAACAGCAGTGTCTCGTAAGATTGTTCCTGTCTTTCAGCTCCACACGTTACGTGTTTATGTTAAGTAAATTACAAGAAATTAAGCGAGGAAATTTTCTCGTTCGCTGTATTGATTTGTCCAGTTTCTGATTTTCGGATGCAAAGTAAAACACGGAAATGCCAAATTTATATTTCTCTCGTTATAAGAAAAACATGCCATATTTTCTTTCATATTCCACATCCTTGCGTTTAAGCGTCAGGTTCTGAAAATCTTGAAAATATTCGCGTAATTTACTCCTTCCTCTAATGTACATAGTTTTCCTCTAGGCCATTTATATTAGCATTTTATCCATTTTATTTTCCCTTGCATTGATTGTTTAAAATATGTTTTGTGAACATTTATCTTTAAACTACACGGACGCAGCAAGTGTTCTCAAAATACTTTCCCAGCATGGTATTTCACCTTACTTCTACTATTTACGTTTCAGTCATTGCAGCCTTAGCTGCTGCTCATGTGCTCCATCTTTCAAAATCCGAGTCTTTTGTTCACCCTTTTCTCCTTCAATCCTCCGATGTCCCTCTTCCGGACTGCGGTCAAGACTCATTCACGTGGGGTGTCAATGCTTTACAAGGTAATTGTTGCCGAAGCGCCAAATGTATGGCTGAATTACCGTCAGGGATCTGCATTCTTAAAGGAATGTAAGTTTCTTTTAAAGAAATTATATTGTCATCGTTATCAATAGTTTGTCCACGACTACTCTTCATTAGTTATGTTCTTACGGTATGCCGAAAAAACAAATGGGGCAGTTCTATATCTCCCCTTGTGCTGGACCGATTGACGAAATTCAAATTGCGTTTTTCATATTTCGAAAGCTCGACTTAGGATATATATTAGATTTATGTATAGCATTATTCTAACATAAGTATTTTGGCACAAAATGGGTCTTTTTCTGAAATAGCACACCAATTTTTTTCCATAGTTTGATTCTACGACTGAAATTATGCCTAAATATTAGATTTTGTAAAATTTGGGGCGAAATTTAAGGAAAAGTTCAAAAATTTAATTTGGCGAATTTTTTTCAGTTTAAGCCAAGAATAATTTACTTGGCGATTTTCTTAACTCGTGGCAACTTATTTTCCTATCCCTTCCATTGTAATCGAGCGGAAAAAAAGGTCACATAATTCCTTGGCGATTTTCTTAACTCGTGGCAACTTATTTTCCTATCCCTTCCATTGTAATCGAGCGGAAAAAAAGGTCACATAATTCCTATCTTTTTACATTGTGCATGAGCGGAAAAAAAAGTCACATCGTTCTTCTTTCAAATAATTTCAGCAAAGTGCGTAAACCACATTAGATGTTATTATCGCTTTCAACAAGTATGCAAATTTCAAAACACGCCAATATATAAATTCACCTATGTCTCCGTAAATTTTGAATAAAAGGCTCTAATTTTTTTCTAGGTACACTTAGAAATACATCTACTTCAAGTCGATTGTAAAAATTTTATACGTTATAATTCACAATTTTTTTCAAAAAATTTATAAAAATTATTTAAAAGTACGAATTTTAAAAATAAATCATAAAAAATGGGTGAATTTTGTTTGGAGTGAACCTAAATTTGAACTGTGAAAGAAGGAATCCAGTAAGTGTAATAGAAAAAGAGATATTAACTAAATCGAATTAATATGGAGGAGCTAAAATTTTGAGAGCTAATTTTTTAAAACGACTCGTGCGATTTTTACAAAACTTGGCAGTTTTGGCATCATTTGAGTCGTAGAATCGAAATATGGAAAAACATTCCAATGTCGTTTCAGAAAATGTCCAATTTTGTGTCAAAATACCTATACTAGATCAATGCTATATATAAATCTAATACATATCCTAAGTTGCGCTTTCGAGACATGAAAAACGCAATTGAAATTTCGTCAATCGGCCCAGTAGAACGGGAGATATAGAACTGTCCTTTTTTTTGCGCGCGGTGTACTTGGAATAATACACGGACATAACCAATAAAATAATACTAACAATAATGCAGTGATAATTAATTCTTTTCTTATATTCTCAACCATAACTGACTAATTTTTGTAAGAATAGGGATGAGTAAAAGTTAGGAATATTTAAGTCATGCCAATATTAGAAATTAGACCTGAAATCCCATCTAAGAAAAGCTGAACAAAGGCTAGAGAGCTGGTGATCACCTACTGTGAGACATAACAATAAGATACTAAATAAGAATGTAATAACTAGAACACGGAGCATACAGCAAAGCCTCCACTTGGGTTTGAACTTAAATGAATATGAAATTAAACTTAAATGAATATGAAATTAAACTTAAATAGCTTAACTAAAGCTAATTGAACGATATAGTCGAAGTTATCAAGATTCTAAGTAAATCTCAATTAAGTTGGCGATCCAATCAAGGGCCTAAAGTACGGCCGAGCGTAGCAACAGCTTAAGGAGACGTAGCTAAAGGCAAACGCGCGCTAGTCGGTAACTCGGGCTCTCTACCGAAGTCAGTGAAAAATTCACTTAAATATTAGTCTTACTCATTTGCATTAACCGCGTTTCTGGAAAGACATTCTGGTAGGAAATTGTAAGCTGAAGCTAGTAGGGATACGAAAGATGCCAAAACTTAAAATAACTGTTATAAAATTAGGATAAAAACCTTACAAAATTATTATCTATTGAAAGTACACTGCTTCGAGAAATTAAGGGGTGTAAGTGTAATTTTAATAACTCGAAACCAATTAAGAGAACTGTGTTGTGTGGGTTCCATGAGAGAGTTTTATTGAGAATCATCCCTAAGGAAAGGACTTGCTTGGCCCATGGGATGTCTTTGCCATAAAACTGCAGGTTCCTGTTGAACCTATTTTTTGTGGTAAACACAATAGCCTGCGTCTTATCAACGTTCACCTTAATCTTCCATTTTGTCAGCCAAGTCTCAAGTGTGTTGATATAGTCTTCTAACCGTTGGATAACTGGGCTACCAAATGCCCTTTGAGCGAAGATCGCAGTGTCATCAGCATACATTGCTAGTGTTGTGTTGGGTGTAACTGGGATGCCATTCACGTAAATACTGAATAATGTGGGTCCAAGAAGACACCCCTGTGGGACTCCCGCAAGGATAGGCCTGCGTATAGAGAATGTATTTGAAACGTGAACGACAAAGTTTCTACCAGTTAGGTAGGATTTAATTATGATTCTTACTGTAATCGCGTTCCTCGGAAATTAAATAATAATTTCCCCTCTCTGATTTCGGAGGATAAAATTAGTTCATAAAAAGCTGAAAAATCCTCGATCAAAGACAGTAGCTTGTTTTTCGAATGCCAGGCCAGTGTAAAAATGGTAAATTTATATTTTATCATTATAAGAAATGCATAATGTATATATATATATATATAGACTGGCTCAAAAAGTACAATTTTTCAAAATTCCCCTCAAATGGTCCCATTTCTTTTTCCTTTCCAATTTTACTTTAGCAAAAAGTGTGTTTCTTTTTATGTGCACATTCGAACCAGGCCCTTTTTTTTAGCTTTACATAAGACAATCAAATTTTTTCGACTAAAAAAATTTCAGCTTTACGGTTGTAATTAGTCCTGCGTATTTTTAATTTTTCCCTTGATTGTAAAAATTTTTTTAGCATTACATTACATTTTTAACATTACATTTATATTTTTCCCTCGTATATTTTGTTTCTATTTAATCGCAGCTGCTTCTCTATTTTGCTATTTTTGTGTTCGGACAACAAAAACAGGTAGGGAAAAGAGACGAATCCAATGAAAACCTTCAAGTCATGATTTTAGTTACTTAAAGAAATTCTATACAATTTTTTTTAAAAAAATACAAAACATTTGTGCTAGTTAAATATACAGGTCTCAGTGGATTTGTCGGAACGAAACTTGTTTTTGATTGTCCAGTTAATTGACTTTGTTTAAAGCTTCAGAACACTTTTCCCTTGACAAGTTCTGTTTGGAGCTTTGACTAAAAGAGATTAACTATGGTTTAATCTAGCTTTTGTATATTTTTACCTTTTCAATTACCTTTCCTATTCCAAATGTTTATTAAAAATAATTTGCAAAGTTTATGAAAATAAGGAATGGGTAGGGAATCATGGTTCTTACAAATATTTGAAAAAATCTCTTTTCTATTTAAATTTCCCATATATATTATCAACTATATACTGAGAAGGTTGACAAATTTTCTATTTGCTGTTGAGAGAAAAACATTTATGCTAGTTATTTTCATTTATTACCCTACCTTCATTTATAGATATATCGATGACATCACAGCAATTAATAACTTTAACAAAATTGAAAGAGCAAATATTTATAATTTCAGCTTAAAACTTAACAATACTAGCCCTGTACAAAACAATATAACCTACCTTGACTTAAACATCATTGATTACAAGGAAATTAAAATTTACGATAAACGAAAAGAATTCAAATTTAACACGCTAAAATTGACTAACTGGACATATAACATCTCTAAAAAAGTCATAATTAATACCATTAATTCCCAAATTCTCAGGATAAAAAGAATCAACAATGATACAGAATTTCTACAACAAAGAAATTTACTACTTCATTAGTATACTTCAATAAAACTCCCATAAAATAATTTCGCTTTCGCTTAAAAATGGCCGGCATTTACCTTAATCTTTAAATTCTTTGTAACAAGTGATATGAAATTTTTGCTTAAACCGAAAGGAGTCAATTTGTGGACGACTTTATCAAGAATTTAATGTATATATGTAATTTAATTCCTCAGAACTCTATCTTTGACATTCTACATCAGTGAATTAAATTCGTATATCTTTACATAAATAAATAATCTCTAATTTGCTGGCCACTATTGAACTTTTACTAATTAAGAGCCTTTTCCTTTTCCGAAAAGACGTTTTTATAGCTCGAATGCGTGAAAAATGACGACTTTTTACTAACCAAAACATTTTCCATTTCCGAAACTTTGGCCAACTCTACCAGCAACTCCTTTTTCAGTCCTTCAGATGCTTCCGTCTAACAAATTCCAACACACACACACACCCAAAAAAATACTGGATCCCTCCTTTCTCAGGACATAGGCTTAGTAAAAGTGTCGCAAACTGCGTAGCACTTTGTATGCTCTGACCTACAGCGAGGCAACCCCGTAGGATAACTACTTTCGCTTTGGAATAGAAGCACCTTCAGGTAGCAAGTTTTTTCATTACAATTTGTTATTGCAAAACCCCTCCATTTGTAGCAATTCTTTTAATTAATTGCCATCTATGGTCGCATTTATTTCTCCATTCCTTTTACTTTAGCAAAATGTATTTTCATTTTAAGTACGCATTCGAACCTGGCCCTTATTCAGCCTTTACATTTCGCAATCAAATTTTTCGATAAAAAATTTGAGCTTTACATTGTAATTAGTAATAGCATTTTATTATTTTTAGTACAAAGGGATTTAGTCCCGAAGGACTATTACTTTCGTTTTGCGATTTTGCGGCGATTCACTCTGAATGCCCGTTTCACTTTTCAAATTGTTGCCACTAAATGTTATCGCTCTGCATTAAATTTTAAAAAATGAAAAATCTGCATAAATGTATGCATGTTTCTCGCATTGTGATAAAACCTAGAGCCATCGAATTTTGAATGACGTAATCCTACTGCGAATATGGGCATCTGGAAGCCCTAATTTTGAATTTGAAATTTGCTTTATTATCGATTTTATGTTTTGTAACATTTCAACGAATTTCTGATTAACAAACTAAATGATTTCAAAGCGAGCAATGGCAACACTGTACGGAAAAAAAAACATTTTTATCTCCAGCGCACGAGACTTACGGAAATTCTAAAGATATGTTCATTTTAAAACGATTTTGCGATATTGATTTTGAACTGAATTTTATGGTTTGAGTACGTAGCACATGATATTTAATAAAAAAAAGTTAGCACACGAAACGTTAAAAAAAAACGCGCCTTTGGACGTAATTTAAAATCTGAAATATTTCAGATTTTATTTTTTTTTATTATTGTTTTATTATTTTACCAATTTTATAAATATTTCTTTCGATTGTAATTAGTATCTTTTCCCTTGATTATAAAAGTTTTATTTCGGCATTACACGTAAGTTTTTCCTTGTATCATTTGTTTCCATTTGTGTTCGGACAACAAAAACGGGTAGGAAAAAGAGCCAATTCAGTGAGAGCCTCAGATTTGTATAGGTTTTTTGAAGCATTGTATATAAAATTTTTTTTAAAATCGTTAACTATTATACTAATTGACGATAGAGGTTTCAGTGAGTTGATCGGAATGAAATCCGGTTCTTGTTGTTCCGTTAATTGACTTTGTTTAAAGCTTTAGAACACTTTTCCCTTGACAAGTTCTGCTTGGAGCTTTAAATAAAAAATGATTAACTTTGGTTTTCACTGTTTTTGTATTTTCAATTTTTTTACTTTTTTTGTCCCAAATGTTTATTATAAAATTTGCAAACTCATAAAAATGGAAATAGGTAGAGGATCATGGTTCTTACAATCCTTAAATAATTCTCTCATATATTTCATTTCCCTTATTAAGTACATACGCATATCTGTTATTTCGTATATAGATATGTAATAAAACAGCTCCATTAGATGTAGTAAAACTGCGCTATTATTGTGATATAACTGCATTATTATAGAAAACTGTGCCATTATTGAAATAAGAGGATTTGGTGAGAGCTGCAACGGATGGATATTGGAGAGGACTGCATCATAACTTGAAGACTTTACTGCGTAGATAGTAGCAAGATGACACTCGAAGAACACACATAACGGTCCATTCCACACATGATTTTATTTAAGTGACAATGCACGTTATCACTGTGGGTGCGTTATGCACCTCCCAATTATTTTCAGCAATGGACCTTAAACAATGGACAAGTTTAGGAAAGTACACTTCGCGCAGCTAGCGACACAGCGAAAAGCAGCAGAAGAGAAAACGAGCAAAGAGAAGAAGAGAGTTGACCATGACCATGATGTAACATAGCTGATTAGTATACGGTCTTAAAAAAGGCCTTTACTAATACATATTTTTCTAACCTCCGTTGAAGAGTCCAACGTTTAAAAATACCCAGCATTATGGGATAAGTCCAATTAAGCAATCCTTTTGCTTGCGATTTATAATGGCATGAATTGAAGATGATGATGGCATAAAATTTGCAATGGCATATGAATATGGCATGAAGATGATAAGCAAGATGACATTTGTGGCATTTTCCTCTAAATACTTGAGCAGAGAATTTGAATAGTAGATGAAAGGCATATCACGTAAATGGCATAATTGATTGATGGCATTTTGAAGAGATGATGACGCAGATAGGCATAAGTTGAAAGCTCCTAAAAATGGCGTGGTGAGGAGCTCGCGGAGCGTGAAGAGAGTTGTGACGTAATTAAGCTTTTTATACGAATTCCATTTCAGATCACATGACACTTTGTAAGGTTTTAGTTTAAACTAACAAAGTTTTATGTTAATTTCTCTTTCATGTGAACTCTTATTTCAACTTCCCGTTAGAATGAGCACGCGATTCAGCTTTATGCTAATTTGAAGTGGAGCCAAGTTTTGTATTTAAAGGTTAGCGAGGAACTTCTCGGTGTGAGAGAGCTTTTAGTCTCAGATCGCTTCGGCTCTGTTCGACGTCCACCCGACTAGCTAGTATTTAAGTTCTAAGCCTTGGCGCTGTTATTCTAATACTTATTGAAGTAATCTAAGTGCGTTAGTATTAGCCAAATCTTGCTACGCACCATTGATAGTTTAGATTAGAGGCCAACCTCGCGTTTAAAGCTCTGAGAGCAACGACTACTTAATTTTCTACTCAACTTTATTTTAAATTATTTGATTGTTCAGTTTAGACCCAAGTGCGGTCATTATTTTCTGTTATCTCTTCCGAGTTGGGAAGTGGCTGTAAATCGTGGTTTAATAAAAGGGTCATTTTAAACCCTTCTTGCGTGCAGTTATTCTACCACTGACATAAAACATAGCTGCATTTAACTCCCCGTTCGAGATCAGGACTTTGACACTGTTACGACAATGTTCGCCAAACGTATGCACAGAACACTCAGTCCTGATAACTTTAATGTACAGGATTTTGGGTTCAGATTTCATCGGTAAGTGCGCATCAGAACCGCAGGGAGATAAATTTATTGCTGTTATTTTTAGAACGAAATGAAAGTTAAAAGGCTATTAATTTATTATTTGAAAGCCAGATTTTATATTTTACATATTTATATGTACAGACGTATGCGCAAACGTCCCGACAAAATGCATTTTATAATCCGTTTTGGAATAAAGAGTCTTTTCTTGTATCCACACGTTTAGACGTCACATACAAAAATAGTGAAAATGAATTCGGGAGCGATCAAAACGGATATTTCTGTGGAAATCTGAAAACCGAAATTCTTTGCGATAACTATACTTGTAGAGACATTAGGTTATTACGAAGCAGGAGATATGAAAAATGAACAACGCCTTCGCCGGGAATCGAACCACGCACCTCTCGGTTACGCGTTGAGCGTGCTGACCACTACACGACGAAGGTAATACCTTATATACTCCCCCTTTTAAAGGGCGACTGGGGTTTTGGGGACCCAATCGCCAAATCGCGGTGGTGGAGAATCATCATCCACCAACCTTTTTTTTAGTTCGGGCGCCAGTGTAGAGACATTAGGTTATTACGAAGCAGAAGACATGAAAAATGAATAACGCCTTCGCCGGGAATCGAACCACGGACCTCTCGGTTACGCGTCGAGTATGCAGACCACTACACCACGAAGGCATGCGAAGAAGGCGGGAGAAATACCTTATATACTTCCTTTGCTTCTTATGAGAAAGTGAAATACAATGATTATGGAAAACACTTCTTCCAATAATTTCGCATATGTGTCGTCATTAGCCTGTCTGAACAATATCACGAATTAAATAAATGTCGAATTGTTGTTTCCGACTGAATAATTCATGACGAATTGTCAGTCCGCTAACTAAAGCCGTCAACACACCGGCAAATCGCACTATAAGCAGTGAGTGTGTTCGCGCAGTGAACTTCATTAAAAGTACTCAGCGCTTGAGCGTCACATGACCTCCGTAATGAAGCAGGAGCTACCGTTCCAACAATTACTGCGGCAGAAATGTTGTTATTTCAGAACAGAACTTTAACTAGCTGACGTGACTGTAATAAGGATGTTCCTGAATCCCTGTCATCATGTTTGATAGAAGCATGATTGCGTCAGAATATCGATTGTTTCAAAATCTGAGGATGTATTTTTCGTCAACCAAAGAATCAAAACAGAAAAAGCTGTTGCTTTAAAAAAGAATTATGACAGTCAGCGTTTGAAGATTTTATCAAAGGATTTGCTCGCGTCCTCTAGTCCACAGCTTCTTAAAAAATTCATATTGTTACGTGCGCACGGGTTCGTAATAGACTGAATGCACAAGTTCGATAATAGGTATATAAAATTTATTCTTATCAAAAGAAATATATCAGAATGCTTGAATTTGAAATGAAGATATTCGTACAAGTTGTACAGACATTAGGTTATTTCGAAGGCACGAGTAATGAAAAATGAGCAACGCCTTTGCCAGGAATCGAACCACGGACTTCTCGGTTACGCGCCGAGCGTGCCGAGAAGTCACTACACCACGAAGGCATGAGAAGAAAGCGGGAGAAATACCTTATAAAGTGTTCACAATATCACACTGTATAATCAGTAGTTATACATCAAACTACTAAAAACGTTAAAATACAACGCAGTGCAAAGCGTTATCTAAACAAAACGCTAATTCAAATATCTCAGTTCACACGGAACTAAACTAATAGCAACAATAATTAAGCAACTGAATTCAGGCGCTCTCTCTCCGGCTTTTTATAGTTTTCAAACCGGTCGCGAGATATTTCTAGCAATTTCTGCTTCTCGATATTTCTGGAAAGCAATAACGGGATGTAATTACGGTTACAGCTAACATAGTGGTCAATTACATTTATTCAATTTCAATACAAATTAACGAGATATGCATTTATTCACAGTTAAATGCACCTGCGCCTGTATTTTTACTTTTCCGGCTTAGATTTTTCTTAAAATTTGTCTCGCGCTGCATTGCACGGGGAACCACAACAATTTTAATTACATTTCTGCTAAAATTATCCAACTACAAAATTGGTAACACTATCTTGTCTTACATATACATTTGCAAAGAAACACTTCTTTTACGAAAGAGGCTTGGAATCTTGTAACAATACATCTACTAACTTTTGTTCCCCTGATACCTTGTAGCTAAGATATCTATGTATCCAGGATATCTATAATAAAATAAGGATTTAATCAAGTACCAGGATTTTGTACATTCTAGGCATTTAATATCTTGCATATCTTATATATCCTAGAAGACATTTTATACCTTAAGTAGAAAAATCCTAGATATCTAGTATCTTGCATATCCTAGGTATCTAGGATGTTGTGTGTCCTAGGTTCCATGATCTCGGAACGAGGTATATAAAAATACTGTATATTCTAGGGATCCGGAATTTTTTATTCTTCGTATCTAGTATCTTATAACGATGTATCTAGAATCCCGCATATCCTAAGTAGCAAGGATTTTGTACATCCCAGCTATCTAGGATTTTACATGCCCAGTAATCTAGTGTCTTCTGTATCACAGCTACCTAGAATCTCCTAACCAGGTATCTTGCACTTGAATGTACTATGTATATAGTACCTTTTATAACATAAGGATCCTGTACGTTGCATATCCAAGGTATCTAAGATCTTCTATCGAGGTATCTAGAATCATGTATATCCTTGGCAGGTAGAATCTTGTATAGATTAGGTATCTAGCACCTTGAACATCCGATTTATCTACGATCGTCTAACGAAGTATATAGTATTTTGTATATCTTAGGTATCTACAACCCTGTACATGTTATTGTAGGATTGTGCTAATCCTAGGTACCTAAAATCCTGTATGTCTTACGTATCTTGCATCTTGTATATCCGAAGTTAATATGTAATCAAATCAAATATTACTACTGCATAAATGTGGCTTCTTTTCAAAACACAAGGCACGGACTGGCATAACTGAAATAAAAATGTTCATCAATCCGCGACATCATATTTGATGGACGCTGATTGGTTCAGAATATCCATTGTTCATAAAATGAGGATGTACTCTTCTTTCGCTAAATACTAATTGAAACATAAATCGTAAAGAATTTATGAAAAGCTCTTGCTTTAAAATAAAATTATTGTATTCTGCGTTTAAGGATTCCGTCGAAGGATTTAATCACCGTCCTCTAGACTTACGGAAATGTTATCCACAGCTTCCGTAACAAGTCAAATTCGTGTTTTAACAGACTCGCAAACAGATATACATTGAAGCAATTATTTAAAGAAGAAATCCTAGGATCTTATTACTAGGAATCGATTATTAGGAAACTCGGAGGGTAACAGGTATCTTATATAAATCAGGTTATAGAGTCATAAGGTTTTTTTGAAGCAGGAAACATGAGAAATATGCAATGTCCTCGCCGGAACTGGAAGCTTGAACACCTCCCGAATATGCTTCCAATTACACCACGACAGCAAATAGAAAGGAGGGAAAAAATGTCTTAAAAATTATCCAGCATCTAATCGCGTTATAAGGGATTTCTCCCACCTTCTTAGCGTAGCATGCCTTCGTGGTATAGTGGTCAGCACACTCGGCGCATATTCGAGAGGTTCCTGTCCCGGCGAGGGTATTGCTCATTTTCCATCTCTCCTGTTTTCAAAAAATACTTAATGTCTCTACAGTGGCACCCGAACTGAAAAGGTGGTGAACGATGATTCTCCACCACCAGGATTTGGCGAGTGGACTCCCTAATCCCCAGTAGCCCTTTAAAAGGGGGAGTATATAAGATATTTCTCCCGCCTTCGTAGTGTAGTGGTTAGCACACTTGGCGCGTATTCGCGAGGTCCGCGATTCGAGTCCCGGTGAGTGCATTGCTCAGTTTTCGTCTGTCCTGCTTTCAAAAATTACCTAATGTCTCTACAACGTAACTACTAACGTATATCCTAGGTATTCCTAGGACCATTCATAGCCTACGTATGTTGGAATCTTCATTAAACTACATATATAAAATCATCTAACCAGGTATCTAGTACCTTGTGTATCCTAAGTATACCAAGGGCCATTTATAGCCTACGCATTTTAGGTATGCAAAATAATCTAACCAGGTAACTAGTATCTTGTATATTCTAGGTATTCCTACGACCATTTATAGACCACGTTTTTTTGGAATCTTCCAAAAACATAAGTATCTAAAATCGAACAACGTGGTAATTAGTATCTTGTATATCCTAGCCATTAGTAGGATCACTTATAGACTAGGTATCTTGGAATCATCTATAACTTAGGTACCTAAATCATCTAACCAGAAAACTAGTATTTTGTATAGTCTAGGTATCCCTAAGGCCTTTTATAGCATACGTATCTTGAAATCTTTTATAGCCTAGCATCCAAAATAATTTAACCAGGTATCTTCTATACACCTTCTACGTATTCCTAGGTCCATTTATATACTACGTATCTTGGAATCTTCTAAAACCTCGACATCTAAAATTACCTAACCAGTTAACTAGTATCTTCTATAACCTAGGTATTCCTGAGACCAGTTATAGACTACGTATCTTGGAATCTTCTATGATCCAAATATCTAAAATCATCTAACCGGAAAATTAGTAGCTTGTATTATAAGGTATTTCTCTCGCCTTGTTAGCATGCCTTCGTGATGTAATGGCCAGCACACTCGGTGCAAATGCGAGAGGTCCGAGGTTCGAGTCCAGACGAGGGCATTACTCATTTTTCACGTTTCTCAGTGTCAATAATCCTAATGTCTGTGTAGTGTATTCTACGTATTGTTACTACCATGTATAGCTTATGTGTTTGAAATCTTCTATAGCTTGGGTTGTAAGGTTTTAGTTAAACTAACAAAGTTTTATTTTAATTTAACTTTTTCTATCCCTTCTCATTTCAACTTCCCGTTAGAATAAGCGCGCGTTTCAGCTTTATGCTAATTTGAAGTGGAGCCAAGTTCTACTTAAGCGAAAGGTAGAAACCTTTAAGTGTGAGAGACTACAAGTTCTGAGACTAAAAAGTCTGAGAGTTGAGTCTGAGACTAAAAAGTCTCAGACCACGGTTACTCTATTCGACGTTCGCCTGACGAGCTAGTATTTAAATTCTAAGCCGTAGCGCTGTACGTGATTACTTATTGAAGTAATTCCAAGTGCGTCAGTATTAGTTAAATCTTGATACGCACCATTTAGTTTAGAGGTCAACCTCGCGTTATAGCTCTGCGAGCAACAACCATTTAATTTCTATTTAGCTTTAGTTTAAATTAATTTGATTGTTTATTTTAGACCCAAGTGGCGGTCGTTATTTTCTGTATCCCTCCCGAGTTGGGAAGTGGCTGTACCTAATTGTGGTTTAATTTAAAAGAGGATTTTAAATCCCTTTAAAGTGCAGTTCTTCTACCACGTAATCACAATATTCTACCACAGAATATAGCTGCATTCAGCTCTCTGTTCCAGATCAGGATTTAAGGAGTTCACGAAGATGTTTTCTAAGAATATGCACCGAACACTCAGTCCTGACAGGGTATCTAAAATAATCTAACAAAGTAACTAGTATCCTGCATATCCAAGGTATTACTAGGACAACTTTTAACCTATGTATCTTGAAATCTAAGTAAACCTAAGTAACTAAAATCATCTAATTAAGTAACTAGTATCTTATATATTCTAGGTGTTACTAGGGCTATTTATAGACTACCTATCTTGGAATCTTCTAAAACCTAGGTATCTAAAATAATGTAACAGGGTAACTAGTGTATTGAATAGTGAGTTAGTTATGGAACAATTTAAAGGCTACGCATCATGGAATCTTCTAAAACCTAGGTATCTAAAATCATCTCCCCACGTAACTAGTATCTTGTATATTCTAGTAATTCCTAGAGCTATTTATAGACTACATATAATGAAATCTTCCAAAAACCTAAGTAAGTATCAACGACTAACGTGGTAATTAGTATCTTGTATATCGTAGGTATTCCTAGAACCATTTACATAATATGTATCTTGGAATCGTCTATAACCTTGGTATCTAAATTCATCTAACCATAAAACTGGTATTTTGTGTATTTTAGGTATTCCTAGGCCTTTTATAGCTTACGTATCTTGAAATCTGCGATAACCTATTATCTAAAAGTATCTAACCAAGTAGCTAGTATCTCCTATACTCTAGGTATTCCTAGGAACAATTAGACACTACGTATCTTGGAATATTCTAAAACCTAGACATCTAAAACTATCTAACCAGATAACTGGTATCCTGTATTACCCAGGTATTCCTAGAACCAGTTATAGACTACGTAGCTTGGAATCCTCTACAATCTATGTATCTAAAGTCATCTAGCCAGAAAACTAGTACCTTATATATCCTAGGTTTTTTAAGACCGCTAATCTACGTATCTTGAAATCTGCTAAAACCTAGTTATAAGTAGAATGATTGAAATGTGGTTAAGTTAAGATGATGGAATGTGGTGTCATAAAGTAGACTGGGTCTCGTGCATCTTCCCAGTAGCCTTTTAAATGGGCGTATGCTCTCTTGATGCATGCACTTCGAGCGTGCATATAGCAAATGGAATGATTGTTCGAATCTGGCTGACGGCACAGCTTATTTTTCGGTTACAGCCGAAAACATCGCGGGCGAAAACGTCGCGGAGAAAACAACGCAAGGCGAAAACGTCGTGGTACAAAACATCGTGGGAGAAAATAAAGGAAAGAGAAAACATCGCAGTTCTAAAACAACGTGGTACAAAATATCGTTGTCGAAAATAAAGCGGTTCAAAAACTTCGCAGTTTAAAAACATCGTCGTCGAAAATAGCGTGGTAAAAAATAAAATATCTACAAAACATCGCAGACATGCGTTCTTCATCACCAGAAGAAAGAAAATTAAAGGGAAGCTATCTCTTTATGGACAAGAAATCCCATGGGCCAAGCAAGTCCCTTACTTAGGGGTGATCCTCTGTAATACTCTGACATGGACCCCACACATCACATCTATTATTCAAAAGTTTCGAGTTGCTAAAATCACACTACACCCCTTAATTGCTCGAAACAGTGTACTTTCCATAGACAACAAGTTGCTCATTTACAAAACCGTGTTGCGTCCCATCTTATGTTATGCTTGCCCTGTGTGGGCTTACTCATGCAAAAGCTCCAGAAAAAGACTGCAAAGAGTGCAGAATCTTATACTCAGACAGATAACCAATGCTCCTTGGTATATTCGTAACAGCAAGATACATGAGGAGCTTAAAGTCGAGGAAATTTGTAAATTTTACTGCCGGCTTGCCCGCAAATTCTATGCAAATCTGCCCAATATTGAAAATCCAGTAATTCGTACTTATGACTATAATTTTAATGACAGTAATTGTAAAAGGTCCATGGCCATCTTAAATGTTAACGACTAGTGTACTTGTCAATTTTATCGTACTGTATGTTTTTGTATGTTTTGTATTTAGTATTTATCATGTTTCAGTCTTGCATATGTGTCTCTCGTATCGTTCCATAAGTCTGCACTTCCTTTTCTCTTTATTGTTTTTGTTTTGCTTGTATATGTCTTTTCCAGGTTAATGAGTATATTATAATTCGAAACAACCTATCAATTTTACAAGGGGTAGGGCTGTTTTGCCCAGGCACCCTGGTGCTACACCACTCAAAAGAAATGTAATGCGTTCTTCAGGCTTTAATAATTGTTAATAGATATTCGCAGAATAATTTATGAGAGCAAGGTGGAAAGAAGGATAATTTTTACTTTCATATTTTTAATAACTAATAAATAAAAAAAACAAGGAATTGAAACGAAACAAGGAATAATTTTCGCTATAAGAGTATCCGATTAACAAAAGTGAAGAAAATAATATCATAATTAACTTAGCAATCTTTTTATAGATAAGTTCATGCAGTTACTTATCTTTCTTTTTCTATTCTTTTTTAGATTATACTTTTCATGAAAAATTACCAGTAAAACTTTAAAAAAATTTATTAATGAATTTTGTTAGTTAACTATGTCAGTTTAAATTTAAGCAAGCTCTATAAGTTGCGTTAATTTTTTATGCTTTAAGTTTCAATTTTGCATTTTCAGCAAATATTTATTAGTTAATAAAAAATATGAAAGTGAAAATTTTCCTTTCTTCCATCTCGCGCTCATAAATCATTATGTGAGTTTTTATAATTATTAAACAATCACCAAATTTTACAAGTATTAAAGCCTGAAAAACGCATGTCTGCGATTTTATCGTCATGCGATGATTTATAGGTACATTATTTTTTACCACGATATTTTCGACGACGATATTTTTAAACTGCGAATTTTTTGAACTGCTTTATTTTCGACGACAATATTTTGCACCACGATGTTTTAGAGGTGCGATGTTTTCTCTTTGCTTTCGTCCGCGATGTTATGGGCGAACACCTATTTTTCACGTCTGCTGCTCCTAACGAACTCATGCTCTCCATAATCTGTTTATTACTAGCAGAGTCTGCTCTCAAGCAGCACCGAAACGTTCAGAGTACACATTCAGAAACCATCTCTTTCGTTCTATTCTGGTGTTACGTGCATTTAGTTTGTTCTGTACGACGTACTAAATTGGTGTTTTTACAACCGTTTTCGTAGAATGTACATTAAAACGTACAGCGCTGTTAATTTTCAAAACGTTCCCAACATGTGTTGTAAAGTACATTCTATACGAAATGCTAACATGGTACATGTTCCAAGTGTGTTCCTAAGACATGCATTTCGACGTACAACGGCAGGACTCTTCGAAACGTTCCCAGCATGCTAAAGTACACAACATGATAAAGTAGTACGTGCTACCTTGCTAAAGTGTTATAATCGTATTAAGATACAGATTTTGAAGCACAATACTGTTTGTTACCTTTCTAAACGTTTTCACCATGTGCTACAAAATACATGTTACATTTAGAAGAATAGCCTAGCTTTCAGAAAGTATCCAATTTTTCATTTTAGGATAAATTTCTTATTCATTGATTTTTATTTTCCCGGTATTGGTTAGAGAATATCATTCATAAGCACCAGTTATTAGTCTCTAAACTCACTTTTTGTCCGAATCATTTTTTATTATTGCCACCAAATGTTATCGCCATGTGTTTATTTTTAAAAAATGAGAAAATGAAATATCTATAAGTATGTAGGTATGTGTTTACGCGTTGCGGAAAAACGAGAGCCGCCCAATTTTGCATACACGTTGACCTCCACAAGAACACTGGCACCTAAAACGCGGAACTTTTCATTCCGAATTTGTTTCTGATTTATTGGGTAGGCAACTAAGTAATTGCGGATTTCACTCATAGACGGCTTCAGTTGAATTTTTAGGTTTGCAAACGTAGTACAAATGTAAAACACATTTTGTTATTTGATAGTTGGCAATTCAGCTGTGAATAAGTAAAAAAAGTTTTTTGATCGGTTGCGTAGTTTTCTTTCGGCATTCGTTGAAAAATGGAAAATAAAAAGGAACATTTTCGTCATATTTTGCTATTTTATTTCCGCAAAGGGAAAAACGCGTCGCAAGCTCATAAAAAGTTATATGCTGTTTATGGTGACGAAGCCTTAAAAGAACGGCAGTGTCAAAATTGGTTTGCCAAATTTCGTTCTGGTGATTTTTCACTCAAAGGTGAAAAACGCTCTGGTCATCCAGTTGAAGTCGATGACGACCTAATCGAAGCAATAATCGATTCGGATCGTCACAGTACAAGACGTGAGATTGCAGAGAAGCTTCATGTATCACATACATGCATTGAAAATCACTTAAAACAACTGGGCTATGTTCAAAAGCTCGATACATGGGTTCCTCACGAACTGAAAGAAACGCATTTAACGCAACGCATTAACGGCTGCGATTTTCTAAAGAAACGTAATGAAAATGATCCATTTTTAAAACGACTGATAACTGGCGATGAAAAATGGGTTGTTTACAACAATATCGAGCGGAAAAGACCGTGAGCGACCAGGTGAACCAACTCAAACAACATCAAAAGCTGATATTCATCAAAAGAAGGTTTTGCTATTAGTTTGGTGGGATTACAAAGGAATTGTCTACTTTGAACTCTTACCACCCAACCGAACGATCAATTCTGATGTCTACATTGAACAACTCACGAAATTAAACAATGCAGTTGAAAAAAAGCGGCCCGAATCGACAAATCGAAAAGGTGTTGTATTCCATCGTGACAATGCAAGGCCACACACATCTTTGGTCACTCGGCAAAAATTACTGGAGCATGGTTGGGATGTTTTGCCACATCCACCATATAGTCCTGACCTTGCACCATCTGATTACTTCTTGTTTCGATCTTTATAAAACTCCTTGAACGGTAAAAATTTCAATAATGATGATGATGTCAAATCGTACATGATTCAGTTTTTTGCTAATAAAAACCAGAAGTTTTATAAACGTGGCATTAAGATGCTGCCTGAAAGATGGCAAAAGGTCATTGATCAAAATGGGCAATACATAACAGAATAAAGTTATTAAATTCCATAAAAAAATTGTCTCTGATTTTCTAAAAAAAATCCGCAATTACTTAGTTGCTAACCCAATATTTAAAATTAATGAATTTCTGATTAACACACTTAGCGATATGAAAGCTAGAAGTGGCAACAATATTCGACATAAAACATTTTTCTCTCCGGCACATCATTCGAAAACATGTAAGATATTTATTTTTCAATTTTAATTAAAAAATTCGGCTATTTAAATGCAATATGTTGCCAGTGACGAAATAAAATGCCTTATCTTCGACGCCTCAAGTTGTCGCCATTCACTAAAGCCTCAAATTTAATCTGAAAAGTTAAGGAACAAAAAACTAATCGATTTAAAAGCAATAAACGCAGTTCTTAAAAACATTTTTTTCTACTTTTTAATATGACTGATTTAAATAAAAATGCATTTAAACCATAAGCTGTTTAATTAGAAATATTCAATATTTTCACGAAATTACACTAGCCAGATACATTAAATTCATTATATACTGTCCCTTTTTTATCCGTCTAGCCATACAAAAGGCTAGTTTCTAAAGAAATAATATAGCGAATATAAAAAAAAAATTATGCGGATACCACATGACTTCCTTATAACAGTTTATTAAATTATAAGCATTTTTTGCTGCACTGTATTTAAACTTATTTCCTCGAATTATTCTCACTTAATTAACCGATCCTTCGAGGGGAAAACATCAAAAATTGCATCATTTGAAATTAAATATCCCGATCAATTTTTGTCGTACGGAAGTGAAACTTCTCATAATTTAATTTTTTCATGACGAGTTAAAAACTTTCCCAAACATACATACAGAAACTGGCAGACCATATTAAAATTAGATTTCGGTATCTGTTCAAAATTATTTTTTTTAATTTTTCGTTGCCAAAACATGAGTATTTTCCTTATTTAAAACATTTTTGTAATTGAAGGTATATGACAACTACATTGACTGCGAAATTAAGGGCCGGGTAAAGGCTTTTAAGCCGGTTAAGGGGTATACCTACACCCATACATAAATATATATATATATATATATATATACACTGAAGTGACAAAAGTCATGGGATACCTCCTAATATTTTGTCGGTCCTCCTTTTGCCCGGCGAAGTGCAGCAACTCGACGTGGCATGGACTCAACAAGTCGTTGGAAGTCCCCTGCAGGAATATTGAGCCATGATGCCTCTATAGACGTCCATAATTGTGAAAGTGTTGACGGTGCAGGGTTTTGGGCACGAACTGACCTCTCGATGATGTCCTATAAATGTTCGATGGTACTCATGTCGGGCGATCTAGGTGGCCAGATCATTCGCTGGAATTGTCCAGAATGTTCTTCTAACCAATCGCGAACAATTGTGGCCCGGTGACATGGCGCATTGTCATCCATAAAAATCCCATCGTTGTTTGAGCACGTGAAGTCCATGAATGGTTGTAAGTGATCTTTAAGTAGCTGAAGGTATCCATTTCCAGTCAATGATCGGTTCAGTTGCACCAGAGGACCGAGTCCATGCCATGTAAAAACAGCCCAGACCATTATAGAACCACCACCAGCTTGAACAGTGCCTTGTTGACAACTTGGGTCCATGGCTTTGTGGGGTCTGCGTCACACTCGAACCCTACCATCAGCTCTTACCAACTGAAATCGTGACTCATCTGACCAAGCCACGGTTTCCCATTCGTTTAGGGACCAACCGACATGCCCACGAGCCCACGAGAGTCGCTGCAGGCGATGTCGTTCTGTCAGTAAAGGCACTCGAGTCGGTCTTCTGCTGACATAGCCCAAGGAAGACAAATTTCACCGCACTGTCCTATCGGACACGTCCTTCGTACGTCCCACATTGATTTCTGCGGTTATTTGACGCAGTGTTGCTTGTCTGTGAACACTGACAACTCTACGCAGACGTCGCTGGTCTCGGTCGTTAAGTGCAGGTGGTCGGCCACTGCGCTGTCCATGTTGGGATGTTATGCCTGAAATTAGATACTCTCGGCACACTCTTGACACTGTGGATCTCGGAATGTTGAATTCCCTAACGATATCCGAAATGGAATGACCCATGCGTCTAGCTCCAACTACCATTCCGCGTTCAAAGTCTGTTAATTCTCGTCGTGTGGCCATAATCACGTCAAAGCCTCTTCGCATGAATAACTTGAACACAAATGAAAGCCCTGCCAAAGCACTTCGCATTTATACATTTTCTACGCGATACTACTGGCATCTGTATTTTTGTATATTGCTATCCCATGACTTTTGTCACTTCAGTGTATATACCTAACTTTTATATATACCTAGCATTTAGTAGTCTTGTTGTTTTAAAGTCTTGGGGCTGGCGCGTTGGGAAAAGAAACGATAAGAATTGAGACCTACAGTATTATGTAGATTTTTATCTATTATCATCCGTTTAAATTTTTTTAGTTTTTGTCTCAATTATTGTCGTTTGACGAAACGCGTAATGGAGTTTACCTATGTACGAGCTATAGTGCTTTTCCCCTGACCAGTCCACTAAAAGCTCGACGTAGGCTAAATTGCCATTTACTGTCATTTTTGTATTTTTTCTGGTATTTTAATTTTAATTATGTTTGCGTTTTAATGTTTTTTTACGTGTCGCAATTTTTTTAAAAAGTTGATTTTCTTAAATACCAGCATTTAGTTATTTGTTTCTTTTTTCGATATTCTTTTGAGTAATTAATTTATTAAAACGTTTTACCTTAGTTAATGGGTATCAAATTTACTTTTAGGCGATTGCCTTTAGAATTTTTCTCTTTTTACTAGAGACAAGTCTATCATTTACTTTTAGGCGATTGCTATTAGAATTTTACTCCCTTTACTTGGCTTTCATCTTAATTTTGCAGCTCAATGCCCAAAATTTTTGACTAATAGGTCCCTTGTTCATCCACTACTTTCTTTTAACTTTATATATTTATATATATATATATATATATATATATATAAAGTTCCTTTTAAGTTCCTTTTGAGAGCTGCGAATGTGGGTAGGGAAGAGATCTGAACATTTGAGAGACTGTAAAAGATGCACTCCAAATGGAGAAAATACTTCAATTGTTTCGCACATTATCTCAAATGTCTCAGAGGAAAGAAACCTACATTCGAAACTCAATGATCCACTAGGCAAAAGGTTTCAAATCACTTTTCCCTTGATAAGTTCTGTTTGAAGCGTTGAACTCGGGAGATCATTGTTTACTTTTAAAATATTTTACATTTGTATTATTCAATGACTTCCATTCGTCCAAGGTTTACTTGTACTACCTTAGGGCGCGACGTTTTTCGAGATTCTAAATGATTAAGACCTTCACTAGATATTTACCGTAAACGAGCCAACTAAACTACATCATCTCTTTAAAAATACCTACACCAATATATACCGAGAGAACCAATATATATATTGGTATTCCCGATTCTATTAAAAAACGGAGGTGCACAACTAGATGTTACACTAGTTCTACATACGAAATTTGAATGCTTTACGGCTAATCGTTTAAGTTAAGCGAGATACATACGTACATACGTATGTACAGACGTCACGAAAAATCCAATTTTGAATCCATTTTATAATCCATTCTGGAAAAGAGTGTCCTTTATTTTGTCCGTAGACCCAGACGTCGAGCAAAAAAATAGTCAAAATGGATTCGAAAACGATGAAAACGGGTATTTCCGTTGAAATATGATTCCCGAAATCGTGATTGCAATACTTCCTTTACTTAGTACAAAGGAGTAAAAATGTACCGCAACATCTAACACACTATTGAGAATTTTAAAGATATGTTGTTTTGAAATATTTTTTTTTATTTTGGTGCTGAAATTTTTGCGGAAGTGTTAAGGGCGAACAACGTCGTATTCAGTATAATAACTTCAACACGCAAAAGGATAATAATAAAAGAAAAATGGTTTCGTAAGTTCTCTCGCTAAGAAAACGGAACAATGATAGGATGAACCAAGAAACGATTGAAATATGTAGAAACTTCTGTACAACGGTGCATCGTAACACCTGGATGCCTAAGCTTGTCAGGACTGAGTGTTCTGGGCATACCTTTGGCGAACACTGTCGTAACCGTGTCAAAGTCCTGATCTCGAACAGGGAGCTCAATACAGCTGTGTTCTGTGGTAGAATAACTGCACGTAAGGAGGGTTTAAAATTATCCTTTTATTAAACCACTATTTACAGCCACTTCCCAACTCGGAAGGGATAACAGAAAATAATGACCGCACTTGGGTCTAAACTGAACAATCAAATAATTTAAAATAAAGTGAGTAGAAATTAAGAAGTCGTTGCTCTCAGAGCTCTAAACGCGAGGCTGGCCTCTATTCTAAACTATCAATGATGCGTGGCAAGATTTAGCTAATACTAACGCACTTAAATTACTTCAATAAGTATTAGCGTAACAGCGCTAAGGCTTAGAACTTAAATACTAGCTAGTCGGGCGAACGTCGAACACAGCCGCAGTGATCTGAGACTAAAACTCTCTCTCACTGAGAAGTTCCTCGCTAAACTTTAAATACCAAACTTGGCTCCACTTCAATTAGCATAAAGCTGAATCGAGAGCTCATTCTAACGGGAAGTTGAAATAAGAGTTCACATGAAAGAGAAATTAACATAAAACTTTGTTAGTTTAAACTAAAACCTTACAAGCTAAGAGCCTTATCCCATGTAGAACAATTTGAAAGGGTTACGAAAGGTAGCAAGGAGTAGCCTTTAAAATAAGTATATAACAAGGATGAGTTAATTTTTTAATATATTTATATATATATATATATATAATTTCTCATAAAAGGTAGTAAGACCTGGGAGCATATGCAGCTAATGTATTAAGGCGTGAATGTAATCTGGGTGCACAGAGCCTTCGAACTGGTGACAGACCCTGAAATGAATATGTTAGTAGCATGTTATCATATTAATAAATGTGAGTAGTGGTACCTCGAATCCATGAGTAGTAAAGCAATGTGATGCGCAGCAGGAAATCATAATGCAAAAAATTATAAAGTTGTAAGTAACAAGAAAAATACATGATAATCACAAAAACAGGAGTTAGCAATATAAAAGTACTAGTGACATAAAAGGTAAATAAAAGCAGAAGTGCAAGATTAGCAAGCAGGGGTTACATAATCCAGGGGTTGAGTGGTCGGTTAGTATTATTAAGATCATTGAGGTCATAATTGGCAATTTTAATAACAGGATTATTGATAGATTTCTGTTTTTCTTGAAACATTTTGGCTATCTTTTAGTAGTATGATTTGAGTAGACTAACCTTTAGTTTTTCGTGAATTATCTGATTTCTTATATACCATTGTGAGTTGGTAATCTGCCTAAGAGTGCAGTTTTGAGCAGTTTGAAGCTTTTTCCTACAATTTCTGTTTGAGTAGGCCCACACAGGGCAGGCGTAACAAAGTAATGGACACAAAATGGATTTATAAATGAGTAACTTATTATCTACGGATAAAACACTGTTTCGAGCAACACGTAGAGAGATGTACCGTAAATGTAACACTCTATCGGCAACTCTTAATATTTCAGTTGGTTTCAATGTTCCTTTCCCCTGTAAAGTGACATTGAAGTCGTTTGAATTCCTATTCTGTTTTTTTTTTATTTCTTTAAATTTCAAAAAAAAAAAACTTTGAATTGGAGTTTGCTTGTTAAAAAGTTTTGGTTTCAACAATCTTTAAAAATACTTTGTTGCATTTATAGGATTTTTTGAAATTTATTAATTATGAATTTCAGTTTTCGTCTTTGTGAAAAAGTAGTTCTAAATTTCTTACTTTATGTCTTTAGTTATATATATATTATATATATATACTATCGGTGTACTATATATATCCCTTAATCTTTAAATTCCTTGTAACAAGGAATATGAAATTTTTTCTTAAACCGAAAGGAGGCAATTTATGGACGACTTTAACAGGAATTTAATGTATATATGTAATTTAATTCTTAAGAACTCTATCTTTGACATTATAGATCAGTGAATTAAGTTAATACATCTATACATAAATAAATACTCTCTAATTTGCTGGCCACTGAACTTTTACTAATTAAGAGCCTTTTCCTTTTCTGAAAAGACGTTTTTATAGCTCGAATGCGTGAAAATTGACGACTTTTTACTAACAAAAACATTTCCCATTTCTGAAACTTTGGCCAACTCTATCAGCACTCGCTTTTTTCAGTCCTTCAGGGGCTTCCGTCTAACAAATTCCAACACACCCCCACAAAACTGGACCTCTCCTTTCTCAGCTCACAGGCTTAGTGTCGAAAATTACGCAGTAGTTTGTATGCCCTGACCTACAGCGAAACAACCCCGTAGCATAACTACATTCACTTTGGAATAGAAGCACCTACAGGTAGGAAGTATTTTTTCATTATAATTTGTTTTTGCAAAATCCTTCCATTTGTAGCAATTTTTTTACTTAATTCCCCTCAAATGGTCGCATTTATTTCTCCATTCCTTTTACTTTAACAAAAAGTATTTTCATTTTAAGTACGCATTCGAATCTGGCCCTTATTCAGCGTTTACATTTGACAATCAAGTTTTTCGATAAAAAATTTGAGCTTTACATTGTAATTAGTACAGCGTTTTACTTTTTATTATTATTATTGTCTTGTTATTTTTATAAATATTCCTTTCGATTGTAATTAGTCTAATTTTTTCTTTGATTATAAATATTTCATTTCGGTATTACATGTAAGTTTTTCCTCGTATAATCTGTTTCTATTTGTGTTCGGACAACAAAAACGGGTAGGGAAAAGACACCAATTCAGTTACAGCGTCAGATTTGCATAGATTTTTTGAAGTATTGTATATAAAATTTTTTTTAGAATTAATAACTATTATACTAATTGACGATAGAGGTTTCAGTGAGTTGATCGAAATGAAACCCGGTTCTTGTTGTTCGGTTAATTGACTTTGTTTAAAGCTTCAGAGCACTTTTTCCTTGACAAGTTCTGTTTGGAGCTTTAAATAAAAAAAGCTTAACTATGGTTTTCACTGTTTTTGTATTTTTAATTTTTTTTTTACTTTTTCTGTTCCAAATGTATATTATAAAATTTGCAAGTTCATAAAAATGGGAAAAGGTAGGGAATCATGGTTCTTATAATCCTTAAGTAATTCTCTCATATATTTCATTACCCTTATTAGATGGTATAAATTTTGTAGCATTACGCGCAAATTTTTCTATTAGTTTTTATCAACTATCAACATATTAGATGGTATAAGAAAATCCTGCAGCACTACGCGCAGATTTCTACTAGTTTTTCTAGTTTTTTTTTCCTCTCAACAACATATAGAAAATTTGTCAACTTTCTCAGTATACATACATATATATATATTATATTTACTATTGGTATATATATATATACATTATATACTATCGGTATACTATATGTATTTATTACATATATGATCGGTATATATTTTCTGCAAAAGTGCTCAGTGAGGAAATATTTCTAAATGAATAGTCTGAGAAAAACAGAAGTCTTTCCAAGGGCTGAAGGCTGAAATTTAGCTGAAAGACGCACAATTTAAAAGGAAATGGGGCATCGGATCTTTCGGCGCAGAGTCGCCGCGGGGGTTAGTTTGAAGCTGGAAATAAAGTAAACACTCGGATCTCTTTTCTGTAAACAACCTCTCGTTGAACAAAGAAATGAAAAACTATATGCCACGTTTTCGAATAGTTCATGTAGTGGACAGTTCAAAGAAATTTCGATATTATTGGATCTTACTGTGTAACGTTGACTAACGTTTGTTTTATTTTAAAACTTTACTATCATCTCTTATTTTCCACTTCCGTCCACAATAAACGCGTGAATATGTTTATGCAAATTGTACTTGCTAACGCTTAAGTATTTAAGTTGCGGCTTTTTGCCAAGAGTAGAAGAAGGAGAGAGAGCCCTCTTGCTACGAGTCTTCAGGTGAGCTTGCCATCGGTTACTGTCGACCTTTAAGGCCAGAGGTTTTAATCCTCTCGAAAGCTAAAGACATAATGTATTTTTCCGCAACTTGCGTATTACAGACGTAGTCATTTAAAAGGCCAGTCTTAGTGTTAGTCATCTGTGTAAAATTAGCTCTTATTTAAATTAGCTCTTATTTAAATTTAAAGTTAGCTCTTATTTAAATTTAAAGTTAGCTCTTATTTAAATTTTAATTAATTAGTAGTCTTATATTCTTTTACGTTCAGACCGCAAGTGGTGGGTCTTTGTGTCCCGGAGTACGGGAGCGACTGTGAAACGTGAAGAAAAATAAAGGGTAGTTTTAACCCTTCTCATCTTGTCGTCTTTGCTACGCCATAGGACATAGTTTGCAGTCAACTCACTGTCCAGTCAGGAGACGTTATGTTCGCCAAACAGATGAAAAGAAATACGAGTCCTGATAACTGAGCCCGATGTCATGGACCTAATAATAAATTTCACGAATAGAATCACGGTTGCTTATTTCAAATACTTTCTTTTTTAATCATGATAAACAGATAAATTACTAACGTATTTATACGTGTTGTTTACGTGATTAGGTGTTTTCACGTACGTATATAAATTACTTACGTGGTAAAGCGATAAACTACTGATGAATCTTCGCAAGGCTGGACCTGAATTTAGGAAAATTCACATGCTTGTGCTCGCTCTTTGCGTGCACAAGGGTACGCAAACGTTGCTAGTTGTGGAAATCTTTGGTGTGGTGGGAGCACGGTAAATAAGATTGCAAGATCTTAGATACCTATCACATACAATAACCCATACATGTTTTCAAGATCATAAATACCCAGAGTACACTTGATACTTAGTATACACTTAAGATGTATGATATACATAGACATCAAGATGCATGAGATACTAGATACCTGGGATAAGGAAAATTTTTAATGCCTAGGTAGCATTCGAGAACCTAGATACTTAATGTATGCATTATTCTAACTATGTAAGTACAAGATCCTTAGATACTTTGAATATACAAGATGCATAATACCTAGCATATACAATATATTAGACTAAACCAGATGAACTAAATAGCGAACGAACTAAATAACTAACTAAATAGCTAAAATATACAAAATAGTAGATAACTAGGTTATACGGATGTGATCTCTAGCGATGAATAAGATATAACTGTTTTTAATTTTAGTTAATGATTTTCTGTAGCTTAGTTGCGCTGTGTATCATCAAGAGTACACAGCTGCCCCTCATTATATTGTGCCAATAAATGATTAATGTCTAAAATGTCTTCACTAGTGCTTGAGAAGCTCATCAGATCAAGAACCAGGTAAGAACTTCCTATTTTATTTGAACAGATTGTCGATCGAACTCTTTTGTCTTATATACAAAACTCTATATATCTAGGACTTTTAATTATCTAGGATATAGAAGAACCTAGATAACTAAAATATAGAAGATACTAGATACATAGGATATACAAATTACTAGATACATAGTTACAAGACCTTTGATACTCGGGATGTACAAAATTCTAGACACCTAGTGTTATACAAAATAATAAACACCTGGAATAGACAAGGCACAGAAACACTGCGCAAAAAAAAGGGGGAACAGTTTTATATCTCCCGTTCTACTAGGCCGATTGACGAAATTCAAATTGCGTTTTTCATGTCTCCAAAGCGCGACATAGGATATGTTTTAGATTTATATATAGCATTGTTCTAAAATAAGTATTTTGACACAAAATCCGACTTTTTCTGATATGACATGCCACTTTCTTTTCCATATTTCAATTCTATGACTCAAATGATGCCAAACTGCTAAGTTTTGTAAAATTCGCACAAGTCGTTTTTTAAAAATTGTCTCTCAAATGTTTAGCTCCTCCATGTTAATTCAATTTGGTATGTATTTATTAATACCTCTTTTTTTATGAAATTTATTTGATTCTTTCCTACACAGTTCGAAATTTAGGCTCATTCCAAATAAAATTTACCCATTTTTTATGATTTATTTTAAAATTTAAAATTTGAAATAATTTTTATAAGTTTTTCGAAAAATATTTTGAATTATAACCTATAAAAGTTTTACAATCTTCTTAAAGTAGATGTATTTCTAAACATACCTGCAAAAAATTAGAACTTTGTATTCAAAATTTCCGAAGATATACGTGAATTTATATATTGGCGCGTTTTGAAATTTGGCATATTGGTTGAAAGCGATAATAGCGGAAATGTGGTTTACGCACTTTGTTAAAAGAATTTGAAAGTAAGAACGATGAGGCTTTTTTCCAGCTGATGCAGAATGTAAAAAGATAGGAACGATGTGGCTTTTTTTCCTCTCCTCCACAATGGAAGGGATAGGAAAATAGGTTGCCACGTGCTAAGAAGTTCGCCAAGTGAATTATTCTTGGCGCAAACTGAAAAAAATTCGCCAAGTTAATGTTTTGAATTTCTCCGTAAATTTCGCACCAAATTTTACAAAATTTAATATTTAAGCATAATTCGAGTCATAGAATCGAAATATGGAAAAACAATGGTATGTTACTTCAGACAAAGACCCATTTTGTGACAAAATACCTATGTTAGAACAATGCTATATATAAATCTAATACATATCCTAAGTCGCGCTTTCGAGACATGGAAAACGCAATTTGAATTTCGTCAATCGGCCCAGTAGAACGGGAGATATAGAACTGTTCTCTTTTTTTTTCCCCCGCAATGTGCGTCGTACCAAATGATATCAAATAATAAATAACTCGAATATATAAGACATCCCTGGGTACGAGATCTTAGATACCTAGGATACACAGAACCCTAGATATTTAGCATATACAGAACCCTAGATATAAGGTTTCAAATCTTTCACTGTTTGCAACTTGCGACTCATCTTTTGGTAGATGTTAAGTGACTTATCGTTAAATCTGACGTAAGAACAGTAATTGGGAAGGGTGTAAAAGACCCTTTATTTAAATAAATAAGATGAAGAGAAGGAACTCCTGGTGCTGCTGCTTCTGGTGCACATATGGCAAAAATTTATTCAAAGTAGAAATTCAAAATGCAAACCTAATACCCAAAGGCTGAACACAGCTATTTAACCGTGAAGTTGGCTCAGAATTTCACTGGCGTGGATTTCCACTGTCAGAAATTATAATGCAAGACCGAAAACAAGAACTTTTATCTTAGAATAACAAACCTAGTAACGTGGCCCTTCAAGAGGCAAAACACGCTCTAATTTAACTATCTCAAACCCTCACGGATATACAGGTGAATTAATTATGTTACTATGTGATGTTACTATGTTCAGAGACCTTCTCCGCAATTTGGAATTTCAAGTGCTGGCAACAATGTGAATTCGCATTAGAGATAAAAGGGCAAGATGTTAATTTATAACGATTCGTTAAATTACCCCCAAAAAAATTAAATGGCCTTCTCTTATCAGTTACTTTACTTCTAGCGTTAATCCTTCCACTGATCCTTTCGAAAATGCGAGGGAAAGTAAATAACAAAAGACCTCCAAAAACATACGTCCAACCCTTAACTTTTTTGCATAGACCACGTAGAAGTAAAGCGGGGAAAAAAGATTCGCTCAACTCAACTCTACAAAAAGAGCATCAAAAGAGCAACCCGAACGGGATAAGAAAGAAAAAAAAAGTAAGTCTGAATAATACGAAGTTCCATTTTGTCTGACTTCTTAACAAGCTCCTTAACTATCATCCCTTTTTTTCATTCATTCATTTTTTCTTCTCCTTCTTCTCTTTCTATTCTTGTTCTTGCGGTGTTTCCAGGTGAGCGGGCAGCAGAAAAAGACGATTACGTCACGAATAATGGGCAGCTTAATTATTTTTTTTTCTTTGCTGCTTCCTCGTCCACGTCTTTCACGTCCCGTTCATGGTTAAGCAGAGGAAAAAAGTTTCTGCTGGATGCTTCAGGTGAGGCGTTCAATTAAATCCTTAATTAATTGTTCCGCCTCATTAGCGATTGAATAAGGGTATCCGGCTCCGACGATGTACCCCCGGGAATTCTCTCCTAAAAGGTTTTAAACATTTGCTCGCTCGATCGCGCCTTCGCGATGCAGATCTCATTAATGTCGTCGACGGAAATCGGTCCGAGCTCGGCTATCTCCCTCTCTTTCGCCAGCCAATGGGGTTTCAGGATCCTTGCGGAGGGAGTTGATGAAAGGCATGGCATCTCCAACTTAATTAGAGAGAATTCGAATGAAGAAACCACGGGTAAAAATTGTTTAAGTATTAGAAAGTGGAGAAGGACGGAAACGAATCTTCAGTCTCTGATGGGGATTGAAACTGGCTGGGAAAAACGAACACAGAAGATGGCTGCTTTAGGTAAAAACAAAGGGTGGATTCAAGAGCGTAGCATTCAATATCGCCAACAAAATACCTTTTAGAAAATTGAAAATATCTTTACATACTTGCAACAAGTAAATGTTCCG
Source organism: Stegodyphus mimosarum (assembly GCA_000611955.2). Lineage (NCBI taxonomy): Eukaryota > Metazoa > Arthropoda > Arachnida > Araneae > Eresidae > Stegodyphus > Stegodyphus mimosarum. Next base: position 200,867 of record KK112982.1, on the reverse strand, counting down.
ATTTAAGAATGAAAGCTAATGTAAGGCACGTGTCCTTCACAACTTAATCTGCAGCAGCGCAGTCTTTCGATGAAATTCACAATCACTATTTACATATCTGCTTACCGAAAAGGTTCAAGACATTTTCAGTTTCTAAAGTTTTTTTTCCTACTTTTCTTCAAGTTCGGATTTTTTGGTACTAGCAGTAGCTCTGTCATGCACAACAGAGATGTTTTCCACGAATCGAGAGCGTGGGAATATAATGTCTCCTCTCGAATCTGTGTCAGCAACTTTCTTTGTCAATCAGTGAACTGCCGTTTCATTAGGTGCACTTTTACGTCCAAAGACTGCACGAAGCTTGTAAAGTCATTAAATTATTTAGAAGCAGAAGAGATGAAAAATGACTAACGCCTTCGCCGCTCTCGTTCACCCTAACTCATTAACGTCCTGGCCAGGAAACGCGAGAAAAAGAAGAAAAGACAAATAAGATTGTAGAGACATTAGGTTATTTCGATACCGGAGAAGTGAAAAATGAGCAACTCCTTCGCCACGGACCTCTTAATTACGCGACGATCGTGCTGACCACTACACCACGAAGGCATGCGAAGATGGCGGGAAAAATACCTTATATACTTCCCCTTTTAATGGGCGACTGGGATTTTGGAGACCCAATCGCCAAATTCCGGTAGTGGAGAATCATCATCCACCAGCTAATTTTAGTTCGGGCGCCAGGGTAGAGGATTTCTGAAGCAGGAAAGGGAAGAAATATGCAACGTCTTCGCCGGGAATCGAACCACGGACATCTCGCTTATACGTCCACTACACCACGACGGCATGCGAAGAAGGCGGGAGAAATACCTTATATATACTTCCCCCCTTTTAAAAGGCGGCTGGGGATTAGGAGCCCCAATCGCCAAATCGTGGTAATGGAGAATCATCATCCACCACCTTTTAGTTCGGGCGCCACTTTTAGAAACATTAGGATTTTTTTTGAAGCAAGAGAAATAGAAAAATGAGCTCCGCCTTCGCCTGGACTCGAATCACGTACCTCTCGAATACGCGTCAAGCGTGCTGACCACTACACCACGAACGCATGCAAAGAAGACGGGAGAAATATACTTCCCCTTTTAACTTATATCCTTCTCCTTTTAAAGGGAGAGTGGGCTTTTGCGGACCGAATCGCCAAATCCCGGTGGTGGAGTATCCTCATCCACCATCTAATTTTAGTTCGGGCGCCAAAGTAGAGGATTTCTGAAGCAGGAAAAGGAAGAAATGTGCATCGCCTTCGCTGGGAATCGAACTACGAGCTCTTTGTCGGTTAAGCTGCAGCAAAGCTCCTAAATAAACTGACAGTGATAAAATGCTAGTCTTGCCAGCTCAAATCAAACACGATATTTCTCAATCAGAATTTGTATCTATTATACGTATGCAAAATATTCTTCATTTTCTAAAAATAAAGTATTTTTTGCACATATTAAATCTAGCGTTTTTGTTGGAACACCCTACACAAGAAAATATGATGCCAGGTTTATATCGTTTTTATTAATGTTTCTTTAAATTTGTTGCTTTTTTGCCATTTCTTCTTTTTCTCGCGTTTCCTCGCCAAGATGTTAATGAGTTAGGGTGAACGAGAGCTCATTTAAACTTAAGTAAGGAAAAGGGTTAGTCGGAGCCTTTCGCTATTGAGTTCACACGTTGTTGTTTCTACAAGCTGTTTTGAATTCTGAATATTGGCTTCACATTCTTCCCGCCGAAGTTCAATATCACGCCGGTGTAGGTTTCTGAGTCAAGTTGCCAGGTGAAATTAATTTGTGTTGTCGTGAACGACTAGATTATCCTTAAATTTAGTTTAGTGTACCGTTATCTTCAGTTTTATCTCCACAAGTGGATGATGAATTTGTAACCACAAACACTCTGCCGTCCGTAAATTATTGAATTCAAATATAGGGGTCTTTTACACCCTTTCCTTCTTGTTTTCATCTTCTAGTCTTAGCGATGAGTCGCTGACAGACTATCAAGTAAGTCTAGTTGTAGTTTACACTAGCCAAGAATACTTGACTTAACAGTGGCTACCGAAATAAATCCTCAGACCAGAATAAAGCCACGAATTTTGCAGACCCCACCGCCTCCAGTGAACTCTTGGAAGGATTTAGTTTCCTCGTGGATACACGGTTGTCCATGAAACCATGAAACCCGCAGTAACATTTGATGAGAGAATATCGGTCACCAATTCTTTGGAACAGCTCGACAGTCATTGTTTGCTGCATCCAGGCCACCCAGCCGGTATAGTGGTTAGCGTTGCTGACTGCCATACCGAAGGGCTCGGGTTCGAATCCCGGAGAAGGCATGGATGTTTGTAAATGTATAGTGTCGGTGCGGCATGGCCGCACTTTAAATATGAGGCGAGCCAAAAGTCTTCTCATGTGGTTTGGTGGAAGATGGAGAGGGGTGGGAGACCCTCGGACTCGTCCCCCCCGGGGGTGCTCTTCTTCAAAATTGGAACTGAGCCTAATCGTACTGTCACCTGTTAGGTGTTCAAGACTGTTGCCAACGACAGGCGTAATCTAGCGCTCCGTGACAGAAGAATTCTCGGGGGCTTGGGTTGCCTCTGTCAGACAAGTGAGCATGAGCAACGACAACAACACTGTATCCGGTCCCGTAAGTTCAAAACACAACGATAGCTACCACCGCCCTACGAAGACAGGCTTTAAACTGGTTTAAAGGGACCAGTTAATTTCTATGAAGAGAAATAGGCAGTGACACGTACACATTTGAAAGCTTCAAGTTCCTTTTTAATGGAAACGAAAATCATATAAAATCGTATTTTATTGGCCGTAGGCCTTCGACAATTCGTTCACCCGAATCTTCCAGAAATTCGTCAAGTTGATAAGAAATAGTCAAATTGTGCCAGTTTGGCAATACAAATTGTCTCTATGGCCCGTCAAGAGCTATTTGCCAATTTCTTGCGTTCCAATCAAGCTAATTTTACAATTTAAACGCAGTTTGACTCAAAGCAAAAGGTTCTACTATCCTGTTTAAGAAATAAAATGCTACTGGAAGTGCGTATTCACATTATCTACTCTCCCTTGCCTGGCTAACAACTGTCTGGTCGCTTCGCTATATCTTCTGTTGTTTAAAAGTGTGATAACTTCATGTGGAATCGTGGGGTACTTCTCGCACCCATTCAGATGTAAGGAGAAAATGTGTCATAAGAAATTATTCTTCAAGAAAATAAGGTCATGTGGGGGAAAATCCAGCTAACTATTACGCATCCTGTGCGAGATACATCTCACAAAAATATCTGATTAAGAAATAATTAGCGCCTTAACAATTTTCGTACAAAATTATTACATTTTATTTTTAATCATCAAAATTAATATTTTGAGGAAATTGAATTTAATTTCACAAAATTATTGCATATATTACATATATAAAATTATTACATACATAATATATATATATGTGTGTGTGTGTGTGTGTAATAATTTTTTAACCTTTCGACTTTATTGTAATAGTATGACTTAGAGAAAGCTGCAACAGATTGGCGATGGTTCTCGGCGTTATAATAACTTGGGGAAGCATTACAGGGTAGATAGAAAGATGACATTCGAACAGACGTAGCCGTAAATTCCACATAGAATGTTATTCCTGGAGAACGAATTCTGAGGACAGATATTCTTTTTCATTTCACGTCATCATTGTGCGTGCGCTATGCAGCCCACAATTTTATATAGATTATATTTTTTGAATAAAGTACAATAGCTGGCAGAGGCTAAACGAGCGAACTAGCGTCTTAACGGGAAGGGAGCTGAAGCAAAAGTGAGCAGTTATCCAATATGGAAGCTCACCAAGAGAAGGTTTTGGTTTAAGTTGCTTATTAAGAAAAAATTTCGGTTCTCGAAATTTGAAGTTTCGAATTAGCTATGTCATCAACGTTACGCAAGTCATACGAAATGGATTGATCTGGAAATGACGCAGCCCAGAACAGGGCATCACTATTTTTAGAATAGAGAGGGGAATTAAGATGTTTAAATTTAGAGGCTAGTTTAAATTATAATTTTGATTTACGTATTTTTTATCTTCTATATATACGCGCTGGTCGTAAAAATACATCCGCAATATATGAACATTTAGCGGCCTATCAGCTCAGTCAGTCGAAATGAAATTTCATGTACTGTTATAGGAAGATATGTGCTCGAGTTTGTGATGATTTAAAACAATAGAGCTCTCACGGGTACAGTGAAACAATTTCGAAATTTTCCAATGGCAACACGCACTGTTTCTCTGTGCAGGTTGATCGGCGCACTGAAACTAGAAAAAAATGGCTAAAGAACACGCTACACATACTAAATACAAGAAAGTTGTTTTAACATTAAAACAAAAATTAGCATTAATCGAAATATCTGAATGTGTGAATCGATAAGAAAGATCGCCAAAGAATACGGAATTGAGACAAGATGTCAAAAAAATCAATTGTCAGACGAGGCAGAGAATGATACTGAAAATACAAGCGAAGAAAATACCTACAATTGCATTAGTCCCGAGACTGCAATGATTTGTGATGAAACTCTGATGATTGGTTCTCACGATTCTGAAGACTGGACTTCCTCTACCTAAAGGGATTCGAATACAGTGATAAATAAAACTTCGAAAAATGCGCAGGAAAAATACGCTTTGAAAAATATTCAATTCGATAAATATTGAAGCGTTGTGGAAACAAAATAAAAGGACTGAAATTTTAAAAAATAAATACATTTAATGTGCAGGAAAACCGATAGTTTGAATTGTCCGTGTTTTCTGTAAACCGTGTCCTGTTTCCCGAGCATTAGCCGGGATAACAGAGAGTTTTCTGTACTCATAAACTGTAATTAAATACTTAACAGGCAAATGAAAGGCCAACCCCATCCCCTCAATTGAGATATCCTGCTATCCTGAACATTTAAACACTTTTTTGAAAAATCTATAGAGGAACTCTCACTTAGTTTATTGGACCATAATTTTAAAGGCATCTAAGGAATTTTAACATTATATATTTTTTGTAGAATTCTATAGACATTTTCGTACAGAGATCCTCAAAAGCTAACACAGAAATCCACCCGAGTATATACAAGTTCGGCATCGTCAGCAGCACCATCTGTCTCGATGCATTTTCCCGCCTCGGCGATATAACCCTACCGCACAGCGAGTGATGATAGATATACTTCTCCACGTGTTGACGCATCTGTTCTCGCAGCTACTCGCCGACTGTCACGAACATATTGCAGATCTCTGCCCATACGTCTAAAATTTCAGAACATTGGGGGGGGAGGGATGAAGACGGCATTTTAATTAGATTTCTAAACAGGATGGGATGCCCACCTTCGTCTGCGGAGAGGACCATCAGAGGACTCGCTTTGATTACCACGAGGAATGACATTTGTGTGTCCGCTGGCAACATGATTGCTTTGCACTTGGAGACGTTCCGAGATGTCGGATACATTGTTTGGGAAATGAGATTACCCATCACTCGGTAGATGGGATTCAAATCTGACACTGTATACTAGTCAATTTATGTAACTATTTACATATTGATTTATTTTTAGCATCAGAGGTACCTTTAGGGAATCCTCGCTTTTTTTGCCGGTATCCGTTTTTGCATAAAAGGATATTGCTTCAAATGTTATCACCATGTATTAGCTTTAAGAAAAATTATATAATGAATGTAAAAAAAATCTGACGTGCATACCACATGACTTCCTTGTGCGAATATTAAATTATACGCAATTTCCCTGCGTTTCATTTAAACATATTGAATTAACTGTTAACGAATTTTGAATTTAATAATTTTGTTTAATTACTTCATCGATAGCGCATAAACCACAATAGAATAAATGCACTCTTTAAAGTTCACTATATTTATTTACCATAGTCACACTTCGGCAATAGGTTCACTTAACAGCGTTACATCTCCTTCATTTTAGAACTCAGAGTGAGCAAACATTATAGCATCTGAAGTATTACCAAAAGTTCTATTCAAATACTATAATAAATCTAAAGCAAAGTATAAAAAAAGATAACAAATAAAAAAGAAACAGTTCTTCACAGACAATTCAGCACCGCTTACCTAATACGCATGCGCTTCAGTTCTCACTTCGCGGTAAGGCAAAAATACATAAAACTTCAAAATATTTTCATTAAAAATTGAAAGCTATAGAAAAACATAAAACACCAAGTACAGTTAAAACAATTAAAAAACACAATTTTTAGACTTAAAATTACTATTTTTACGCAAAAACTTAAATAATAATTCCAAAATGAATCAAGCATAATTTAATTCGCAATAACAAAAGAAGACGTTACTTTGTTGTTTGCGAAGTTTATTTTCTCTAGATTGGCAACAAATCCACTATTCTGCTAAGCTTCAAATGTAAATAAATATGTCCGCTCTCATAACCAGAATTAGGCTTAACCGCATTTACAAAAACTTTTAAATTTTTGATAATTCCATAATTATTCCATGCAGGTTAACTAAAGGCATAAAAATCTTAACCGAAAGATAAGAACGACATTTTTAAAGCAAAAAATGCACAATTTACAAATTTATAAAAATAAAGAAACTGAGCTTACTGAGCCGAGTAACAGAGTGAATATACTATATATACATATATTCATATGCATCCAAAATGCGAGGTGCATATCTGCATGTTATAGCAGCCCTATATACAAAATTTGAACGTTCTGAGGCTACTCGTTTTTGAGTTAAACGAGATACATACATACGTACGTACGTACGCACAGACGCCACGAAAAAAATCTCTTCAGAATCCATTTGAAATCAGTTTTATAATTTTTTTGGGGGGGGAGTCTTTTATTCTGTTCTTAGTACGAATGTCACTCAAAAACATCGTTAAATTGCATTCGATAGCGGTCAAAATAGATATTTTCGTTGAACTATAACGCCCGAAATTTTTCGCGATTACAATACTTCCTTTTTACTTCGTACAAGGGAGTAAAAAAAACAATTAACATATAAAACGTCAACACATATAAAACGAAGCCGCCATACAAACTTTTAAAGATATAAAAGAAAGAATGTTAAAAAAATATATTCCAACAGCAACTAAAGTATGCTGCTGCCGAATGTCATCGTCCTGTATTATTTGAAAGAAGTAGTAGGATTATGCTGTTGTACACTTAAAAAAGCCAATAATGATTAGAACCAAGTTTTTTTAAAATCAAATTAGACGTTCTAAAAAACACTTTTAACTTACAGATCAGAACATTAATACTTAGTTTTTTTTTTTCGTGTGCATGCAAAGGTATTTAAAAGCATTTATTTAAAATTTAAATTTTTAAAGGTACAATACAGCGAATATAAAAAAATAGACGACAACGTTTGCAGTCTATCGGGAATTCTAAAGATGCGCTATTTTAATTTTCCCCTCCCTGTTCAATTTCACATCGCTTTAGTGTAAAGAAAGTTAATATCGAATAACACAGTTAAAAGTCAAAATAATATTATGCAGCTCATCAATGGAAGAAAACTACAGTATAAATTGAGAAAACACTTAAAAAAAAGTAGAAAAGTGCATGGCAATACTTAACACTCTAAACATAGGCTGCTTTTAAAAGTTTCGCCATTTTACTGTTGAATTTTTATGGCATAATGCGAAGAAAAGAATGTTTAATAATAAAATTAAAAATACAAAACCAGTTGCAT
>KK112982.1:176718-190447 GCA_000611955.2 Stegodyphus mimosarum | reverse complement strand
TTCCTTAAACGCAAAATATACGTTTGTAGCTCTTAAATACTTCCTAAATGATTTTAGTTTCTTCTTACAGATACCACTAGCAGCACTTGCAGCAGTCTTGTAGCCTTCTTAAAACTAACAGCACCTACATCAACTGAGAGGAAAGCTCGCATTGGGAACTTTATTTTAGAAATCGATTTTAGAATAAACTAGAAGAATTCTAAAGAATTGTCCTTCCACGTTCCTGTTCCGAATTTCGCTAGCAATAACGGGAATCACTTCTTTCTTAACGAGGGAGTCTTCCTTATGAAAATCACCGTGATCATAATTTAATTGATGTTCGTAATTTGCATTCAAACATTTGGACGAAATGAAAAGCTATAACAAATATATGTAGCTATTGGAATCACCGTCTGATTTCCTTGAATATATATTACCCAGGGTAAAAACACATTTCTTCTCAATTTAATTTAGAACCTAATTATTCTTCCCCTGCCATCACGATCCACCTAACTAACCCTATGAAACGATGCTTTACGCACAAAATGCTGCTCCTAGAAGTGTGCCGCCTGGGCTCGATCGCCCCCTCCAGCTGACAAGAGTAAGAATTCATAAAGAAAATTGTTGTAATCCTTACTCCTCTTTCTGACCATTCCTCCTCACAGCTAATCTGTACAAAATGGGAATCAGACATACCCTAATTCCGGGTGGAGTTATTTTCTTTGGCGAAACAAATCGCCATGCAGATACTAACAGAAAAATATTGTTGTAGAAAGAGAGACAAAACATGTTGTGCGGGACCCTCATTTACGCTTGCTCAGTGTCACTACCGAGTTTTTGAAGCGAAAACATCACTTGCAGGAGGGAAAAATAGTTTGAGAAAAAGAAAACAATAATTAAGATTTTATTACCACATTGCTGAGATGATAAAATTCTGAGGTTCCAAGTAAATTATTTTATTATTAGAACACATGGCCAGATTCTTCATCATTTAGTCATATAGAAGGTTTCTACATATTTCTATAACGATTCCGATAAAGAATTACAAAAACCGGATATATACACCACATGGCTTCCTCGTACGAAATATTAAATTATACGCAATTTTCCTGCATTTCGTTTAAACATATTGAATTAACAGTTAACGAATTCTGAATTAAATCTACCTCGTCGATAGCGCATAAACCACAATACAATAAATACCCTCTTTAAAGTTTACTATATTTATTTACCATAGCCACACTTCGGCGGTAGGTTCCCTTAACAGCGTTAATCTGATTCATTTTATAACTCAGAGCGCGCAAACATTATAGCATCTGAAGAATTACGAAACGTTCTATTCAAATACTATAATAAATCTAAAACGATGTATAAAAGAAATGAAACAAATAAAAAAGAAACAGCTTTTCCCACACGATTCAGTGCCGCCTACCTAACGCGCACGCGCTACTCATTAATTCAGTTCTCACTAGGCGGTAAGACAAAAATACATAATAACTTTACAGGTGTTAAACAAACCTTTTCCATCGAAAAACATCAAAATTTTACATAGAAAAAAAAAATCTGAAAGATTTCAGATTTTAAATTACGTCCAAAGGCGCGTTTTTTTAACGTTTCGTGTGCTACCTTTTTTCATTAAATATCATGTACTACGTACTCAAACCATAACATTCAGTTCAAAGTCAATATCGCAAAATCATTTTAAAATGAACATATCTTTAGAATTTCCGTAAGTCTCGTGCGCTGGAGATAAAAATGTTTTTCTTTTCCGTACAGTGTTGCCATTCCTCGCTTTGAAATCATTTAGTTTGTTAATCAGAAATTCGTTGAAATGTTACAAAACATAAAATCGATAATAAAGCAAATTTCAAATTCAAAATTCGGGCTTCCAGATGCCCATATTCGCAGTAGGATTACGTCATTCAAAATTCGATGGCTCTAGGTTTGATCACAATGCGAGAAACATGCATACATTTATGCAGATTTTTCATTTTTTAAAATTTAATGCAGAGCGATAACATTTAGTGGCAACAATTTGAAAAGTGATACGCCGTTTTTGTGTTTCCGACGCAAAATCGCAAAACTACTTCGGGACTAAATCCCTTTGGACTAAAAATTCGAAATATTTCCATTAAAAATAGAAATATATAGGAAAACATAAAACACCGAGTACAGTTAAAACAATTTTTAAAAAAATTTTACAATTAAAATTACAATTTGTACGCAAAAACCAGCTAATACCTTAAATGATCATTCCAGAATTAATCTAGCATAATTTAATTCGCAATCATGAAAGAAGACGTTACTTTGTTGTTGCGAAGCTTAGTTTCTCTAGATTGGCAACAAATCCACTATTCTGCTAAGCATCAAATGTAAACAAATATGTCCGCTATCGTAACCAAATTTAGGCTTACACGCGCTTAAAAAACTTTTAAATTGTTGGTAATTCCACAATTATTGTACGCAGGTTAACTAAAGGCATAAAATCGTAACCGAAAGATAAGAACAACATAATTCAATCATTTTTAAAGCAAAAAATGCACAATTTAGAAACACATAAGAATAAAGAAACTGAGCTCACTGAGCCCAGTAATAGAGTGGATATATATATATATATATATATATGCATACATTTATAATAAAAGTAATTAAAAGGAAATTAATAAACCCAAGACTTGCGCTAAAGCAGCAAAGTAATGAAGCAATAATTCGGTATAAATTATAATAAGAAAACTCTTCATATACCATCTCCAAAGAAAAGAAATTCAATAGTCAAAATCGAAAAAATATTTGTCAGAATTTTAAAAGGAATTTTCTAGTCATCCTTTGCTTTAAAAACAGTTAAGAAAAACGTTAATCGCAAAAATGACAAAATCAAAAGTAAAACTTATTTAAGTATTGAAAAACCAGTTATTGTTATTGATAGCAGATTAATCGACTTATCGAGGGGCTAAACCAATCTACCATCCATTAACAACGACTAAAATAAGAGAGAGTGTTTCATCTTACTTCCAAGTAAGCACCAAATTAATTGCCAGATTCAAATCACAAATCTAATTGATAGTCAAACACACAATCGTTTTAAATACTCAAATTGATACTCAATCGTTTTAAATTGAATTTCTGTTTGGAGATGGTATATGGAGAGTTCTCTTATTATAATTTATAAATATATTTGTATACTTTTGGTGCGGCCAATTGCAACCAAAATGCGAGGTGAACGTCTAAATGTTATAGCTGTCCTATATACAAAATTTCAGCGTTCTGAGGCTAGTTTTTTTTTAGTTATGCGAGGTACATACATACATACGTACGTACGCACAGACGCCACGAAAAAAAACTACTCTTCAGAATCGATTTTAAATCAGTTTTATAATTTTATTGGGAAAAAAAAGAGTCCTTTATTCTGTCCTTACGTTTAGATATTACTCAAAAACATCGTTAAATTGCATTCGATAGAGGTCAAAATGGACATATTCGTTGAAATATAAGACCCGAAATTTTTCGCGATTGCGATACTTCCTTTTTACTTCGTACAAGGAAGTAAGAAGTAAATGTTCTGAAATAAGAATTTCTGGCAACAGCTTGTTGTTTAAAACGAGAAATATTGTCAGGTACTTTTAAATCAAAGTTTCTTTCAAAATGTCGCCCATAAACAAACTGTGGATGGAAGGATACGTTTTGACGCTTTCCGAAGAAAAATATTCCTATTTCATAATTCAAAAAGTGGGAATCCAGACGAATAAGAGACAAGGCCCAAATGCGCGAAGTATCAGTTGACGAACCAGGCAATCAACGGCTCGGAAAGAAACTACTGATTCAATCACACGAGTACTTTCCTATCCTGCTACGCATTTCTGCAGAAGAAAAAATGGACGAGTTCCAAAAGAAATAAAGGTAAGTGAAAATTTAAACCTTTTTCTTTGAATATTCGTTGATTTTTATGTCTTAGTGCAGCATAAGTTGAGCTTTCCGTCAGGCGAGAACATTCTACACTTTATTCAACAGGAAATTTTTCAATTTAGTTAGTTATCTTGAAGGATTGTAGTTTCTAGTTTAATACAGGTTGTTTATAAAGTCCCGGACCCATTTTGATGTTTAATAACTCATAAAATAATGACGATATAAACAAACTTATGGCATTCATTGATGGAATAACTTATATATTTTCCTTTTCAGGTTTGAATACCTTTTCTTTTGTAAATAGCGTCTGCGCGTGTGGTTCATTTCAGATAATTTCATTTTCCAGTCTAAATATCTGTACTTTTCTAAATATTTCTGCTTATTAATTGCATTTTTCTCTCTTTTGTTTTTCGCAACTATTGCAATGTTATGGTTAATGGTGTTATGATTGTGGCAAAGGTTAATGTGTGGTGTGGACTAATGCACGACCGAGTCATTGGGCCTTTCGTCTTTACAGTTTTCTCATCAGTCGCATACTTAGACATGTTGGAAAACTTCGTATTTCCACAACTGCAAGAGCTTCACCACATGTCTTTTTGCAACAAGATGGTGCACCACCTCATTGGGGTACCACCGTCCGTAGTTCTTTGAATGACCATTTTTCAGGAAGACGAATTGGGCGAGGAGGTCCCATTCCTTGGCCACCCAGATCACCCGATATAACGCCGCTGGACGTTTGTTTTCCTTTGGGGATTTGTAAAGGACAACGTTTACAGGAGGAGAGTGTCGAACATGGATGACCTAAAATCCAGAATGACAACCGCAATAGCCTCCGTGGATGCCGACATGCTTGCCGGTACCTGGCGTGAAATTTAATATCGACTCGATATTCTCCGCGCGACGAAGGGGGCACACGTGAAAGTTCATTGACAAGGGACATGAAACTTTTTGAGTCTATCTAACCATTTATGTTATTAATTTTAATCTATCTTTATTATTTTATGAGTTATTAAACATCAAAATGGGTCCGGGACTTTATAAACACCCCGTATTTTAATGTGATTTTAATCCAAGATAATGTGTGGGATATTTGCAGCATAGATATTGGCAACTATGTAACTTGTGATGTAAAGTGCAAAATAAGTAATCTTTTAAATGTGTAATGAATTACGCTTGTTAAATGTATTGTAAAAGTGGAATATGTTAACTGTTTTGTAGCAGTTAAGCGTTCGAATATTGTATGTGATAAATTTAAACTAAAAGCTAGCAAGTAGTAAGGATGAAAAGTAAAAGCTAGCGTGGTCAGTTTAAGTAGTTAAAAGTGAGGCTCTCCGGCCAATCTGAGTGTGTTTGAGCGATTAATATTGTAATGATTTCGGTTAGGGGATACATTTTCACACGCATTTGCATACATTAGAATGCTGGATAACAGAGGCGCGAAATTGAATTTAAAGGAAACAAAAGGTTTAAAATGTTTTCGATGAAGCTGTAAAGGGCAATTTGAAAACGTAAATGTTAAATATTTGCTTTCTAAATTATTCTTCTTTCCAGATGCTTAGAAGGGAATTAAACTAAACTAACTAATTGAACTAAACTAATTGAACTAAATTAAAATGACATGACAGCTTGTACAATGAAATTGAAAGTTCTGTAAAAATGTTTATTTAGTTTCAGACATTTTTAACTCCATGATTCTAAAAGTTGGCTCATATTGTAGGTTCAGAATTTAAAGTCTTACAAAGTCGTTAAAAGAACTTCATTTCGATTTCTAAAAGTCTCGTGGGGGGATGTAGGGAGTTTTACATTAATTAACCAGTTATTTTTAATTTCAGTTATAACTCCTCCTTACCAGAACGAAAAATAGTAGCCAGTATTTAAACTGAGGTTTTGGGATTTTAAGATAGAGCGTGTTTCTGGCAATGCGTTTGTGCTACGTTTGTTAGTTTTCCTGCCAGCTCCGATAGTTGTAATTATTCGGCCTTGCATTCCATCGCAGCCGACCCTTAAATTCCGACGCTCCGGTAGAATCAGCTTCCAGTATAGTAATTAACTGCGTAGCATTTAACATACATACAACGGTTCCACACTTTACTTAAATTTCAGCGTTTTATCACTACGAGTTGTGGCTTATACTCAATGTGTTCTAAATTCTGTTTAAATAAGACAGATCCCGTCGCCTTTATTAGGGTTATTGGCTAATTAGCACTACCAGATCAAGTGAAACCCTTCAAGTTAAGAACAATATTAACACAACAAAAAAATCAGATGTGGACAACGTATGACTTCCTTGTACGCCTATTAAATAATACACATTTTTGGCTCTTAATTTAAATTTATTTCCTCGAGCTATTCTCAATTAACCGATCTCTCCATTTCTTTTTTTATTACACTTTATTCCTTCTTTCACAGTTCGAAATTTAGGTTCACTCCAAAAAAAATGCACCCATTTGTTATGAATTATTATTCAAATTTGTATTTTTAAATAAATTTTATAAATTTTTTGAAAAACATTTTGAATTATAACCTGTAAAATTTTTACCATAAGCTTCAAGTAGATGTATTTCTAAATTACACTAATAATTACACTTAAGATGTACTACTAAATTTTGTAAATATACAAAAAATTAGAGCTTTTTATTCTAAATTTTCGAAGATATACGTGAATTTATATATTGGCGAGTTTTGAAATTTCGCATATTTGTTGAAAGCGATAATAGCATCTAATGTGGTTTACGCGCTTTGTTGAAATTATTTGAAAGAAGAACGATGTGTCTATTTTTTCGCTTATGCACAATGTAAAAAAAGTAAGAAAGATGTCATTTTTTTCCGCTCCATTACAATGGAAGGCATAGGAAAATAGTTTGCCACGTATTAAGAAGTTTGCCAAGTGAATTATTCTAGGCTCAAACTGAAAAAATTCGCCAATTTATGAATTTCTCCGGAAATTTCGCACAAAATTTTACAAAGTTTAATATTTAGGCAGAATTTGAGTCGTATAATTGAAATATGTAGAAGAAATGGCTATATTATTTCAGAAAAGTCCGATTTTGTGTCAAAATACCTATATTAGAACAAAGGTATATATAAATCTAATATATATCCTAAGTCGCGCTTTCGAGACATGAAAAACGCAATTTGAATTTCGTCAGTCGGCCCAGTAAAACGGAAGATACGGAACTATCCCATTCCCCCCCCGGCAGTGTACATTTTCAAAAACGTTTCTCTCTTTTCCTTCATAAAATGGCAATAACGACATCATCAGAATTTCATATACAGCTAAGGATACAGTCCTATTTTCCTGTTTTCAGATAGTTTTCTTAAAATGGTTGGATTAGTTCCAAATTGGCAGTTAATTTACCTTTTCTTTCTTAAACAAAGAGAAATCATTCTAAATCTGATTGTTCTAAGTCCTTAAGTCTGGATACACGTAATGGAAGATGATCCCGGGATTTTATTGGCTACATTTATTAGATTTACAGCGGACAATCTAGTTTGCAGAGAAGTTTTTAATGGCATTCTTTTTATCCTTAAAGATAAATAAATAGTAATGGCCAATGGCAATTTCTTTATTGTGGCTTTCAGTGAATTAATGAATGAAGTGTTTGCAATACATTTAAAATAAAATCTTTGAAACGAATACCATAATTTCATGTCTTCTGTGTCTGTATTTGTTATACCTACTGTATTTCCTCTGGTATTTTCCACCCAGTTTTTCACAGCTAGGTTCTGAAAATTTTCAAAATATTCGCATCATTTCCTTTAATAGCATTTAGAAAGTAAATTAGTAATTAGTAAGCTCTTAGTAAATCAGTAGCTAGTAAGTTAGTAATAATTAATAAGTAAATTTAGTTAATATGTTGGTAGTAATTATTAAACAAATTTAGTAATTAATTAATAAAGAAAGAAAATAATAAACAGTATTAGTAAATGGAAAGTAAATTAATAATTAGTACGTTACTAGTAAGAGAATAGCAATTAGTAGTTAAGTAAGTTATTAATAAATTAGTAGTTAGTTAGTAATAAATTAGTAGTTAGTAATAAGTCAGTACTTAATAAGTTAGTAGTTAGTAAGTCAGTACTTAATAAGTTAGTACTTAGTATGTTAGTAAATCAGTACTACTAATTAGTAAGTAAATTTAGTTAATATGAATTTACTTAAAGGTAGAGATAATAGCGGCTAAAGTAAGAAGCTGATTCTAATTCAGAGAGGATCAGTTCGATTCGTAGAAATGAACTCTCTAAATACATTCGAGACCTTGAGTCACTTTTGCAGTTATTCGGCAGTTCTTTTGCTTTGCAGTTTGCATGATATGAATCTTTTATCTGTTTTAAGCTCTGCACGGCCGTAAAGGATATTAGGATGCCACTACAACTTATACAGCCATTTAATAATATCATCGTCAGATTTTTAAATGTACAGCAAGTTTTCTATTAACGTTTGATATGTTTCTGAGAAAGGTAGAAATTGGTCATTTCTTAATGTATCCGTACTTCTTTGAGTACTTTATGAGGAATGAACACTACTACCACTTTATTTAATGCAACGTGTTCGATTAGAGTTTGGGAAAGAAAACATTGTAATATTCCATTTAAAGCTAGACGGAGGTATGATACTCATATTGGAATATAGATTTCGATGAAGCTGTTTCTCAACATATTTCACCTAAGTAGCTATAAAATAGGGGTTCTGCGGCAGCGGGTCAGGGGCGTGACCAATGACGCCACACAGTGGGCTGGGCCAGTGACGTCGCAGGTGCAGCTTGCAACGTCATCGATTGCATCACACCAGAGGGGCGAAGCCAATGACTTCGCGAGTAGAGTTGAGTTGTTTTAGGTTGCTTCATTCTATCAAGCGGAACTTCAAGCCCTCAAACAGGCCATACTATGGATAGGACAAAATGTAGACCAAGCATTACCAGTGAGGATCTACACAGACAGCTTAAGCGCTCTGCACGGCCTCAATAGCTTCATCATAACCAAAAAGAACATACAAGCGCTCAAACAACTAATTAGAATAACGCAGAACACACACAGGTACCAAACATGTCATTTCACTTTACTTCTTTTGTTTATGTTCCAGATCATTGTAGCCTTATCTACATGTCCAGCTTTTGTTCGCCTTCTTCTCCTTCCTTCCTCTTGAGAATTGCGGTCAAGATACATTCATGTGAGGGGCTCCTGGGGGTTTCACGGGGTAATTAAGTTAGCACAATTTTGGTAATGTTAGTTTTTAATTTTTATTTTTTAAACTCAGTTTTGGCAATGTAAGTTTTTTTTTTTTTTTTAAGAAATAACATTATGATTGCTATCTGTAATTTATCCCTGAATTACTTCTTATCTGCTATGTTTTCAGTAAACAGTTTTTTTATTCAAGCCGAAGCGAGAAATTAAAGAGAAAAAAAATCTTGCGCATAATATAAGACTTATGAATCTAACGCTTGTTTACAATATATCACGAAATTCTTAAATTTCTTCTTTCTGCATATTTTTCTTTCCAGTTTCCTTTTGCTTCTTTGTTATATTTTGTAAGCAAGCAAACGATTTATTTCTTAGACACGTTTTCCCGATATATGACTTTGCGCAACAAACAGCTGCAATTTTTTTTTACTTCCTCGAAAGCAATTAACACTACAGACCGCTGGACATTTCAGCACTTTGCTGATATCAGCTGGCTAGTTATTACACAAATAAAACATGATTATGCAAAAATACCTAATTTACTTTAAAAAAACCTTTATCATGATTCACTGCTGGCCACTTTCGCAGAAAACACCGAAACTCGCTTTCCTAGGAGCTTACGCATCTGTTGTTGGAATGGCATTCGAGAAAATTAAACAAACGACCCCTCCTCCTCTGACACTATGTATACCACACTATTTCAAATTAAATTCATCCTCAGATCATTCACGCTTCGCTTACGCACAAACAATTAATTGCGAATTCATCATTTTCTACCGTCCTATCGAACAACGCACTCAGATATCGTTTTTCTCTAAATTTGTTCTGTTTGTGCCGAAAGTGCAGGTTCAGTTCGAACTTTCGAACGGCCCTCTCGAGAGGCATTAAAACACAGCTATAACCGAGACAACCCATTTAGAAAGAAAGAATGCTCCTCCTCCCCCATTATTATCTTCCCTCCTCGAGTAGCAGTTATGAATTTCCGTGATGTGGTTAAAAGCACTCCTGGTTTGAATAGTTTATGGAAGCACCCCTCCACACGTGCCCCTAATGCAACGGAGGAAGAGTTCCAACTTTTAAGAGGAAATCAGGGTCTTCTTAATTGAGGCTTATTTAAGGCGCGGCGGATGTCTTATGGGCTTAGGTATTCTGTGTTTTAAGCACGTTCCCGTAAAGACACTGGAAGAACACAAATATGATTGAAAGAAAGTTTAAAGATATTTAATGGATATCCGCTGTTCAGATTCTGACATAATTATTCCGAATTTCTGCAGATTAAACATTCCATCTCAAAATGACGGCAACTAGTTAATTGCTTATTATGATTGACTGAGTGATTGTTTATGTGATGTGACTGATTTGTGATGTGATCGTAAAAAATATTGCAGCAATAAGTCAACAGCACCCATTATATTAATTAAAATCGAACTTTTGTCCAGTGGGATGTGCAATGTTGCAATTTGTTCTCTAAGTTGCAAATAAGAAGCAACTTTAGTAAGAAACAAGTAGTAGCAAGTACGCTGCACCGATACAGCAAGTAATAAAAGTAATAACGTTAGTAGTAAATAATAAAAGTAATAACGTTAGTAGCAAGTAATAAAAGTAGCTAGTAGCAAGTAAATTGAAACGTAAAGTGGCAAAGTAAATAATTAGTAGCAAGTAATTTACAATGTAAGTAGGGAGATCAGTAGCAAAGTAGCAAATAAATAGCAAGCAACTTCCAACGTAAGTAGAAAGTAACAAATGTAGCAACGTAAGTAACAATGTTACAAGCTACAACGCAAATACCAAGATTAATAGCATGCAAGTTGCAATGCAAGTAGCAAGTAATAAAAGCAGCAACGTTGTACACATTTAATAAAAGTAGCAAGTACAACGTTACTAAAAGTAGCCAGTACGTAGTAGCAAGTAAGTTGCAACATAAACAGAAAGTAAATAGCAACGTAACAACGTTGCAAGTTGCAATGTAAGTAGCAAGTAAATCGCAACGCTAGTGCCAAGTAAGCTTCAATGTAAATAGTAAGTAAACAGCAAGAAAGTAGTAGTAAAAGAGTTGCAAAAAAATAGCAAGTAAATAATAGTAAAAAACAATACGACTGAACATAAAATATTTCCTTCAAGTAACTATAATTTTTAGGTGGGTTTCAAGTTTCAAGGCTCGACTAATGTGTGTTTACTGGGGATATTATCATGTATTTTGAAACTTAAGAAGTCTCGCATTCCATTACTGGACATAAATAAATAAACAAATTAACAAAACCATTTCGTTTGATCGAAAGTTGCATTTCAAATGCTTCGAGGTATCGAAATATCCGTTTCCATATCTAAATAGAAAATCATAATTTAATGTTTTCCTGCGTCATAATTTTTCTCGCCCAGAATCTTCTTCTACCTTCCAGCAGATTCATAACCTTAGGGCAAATGCCTGCAACCGAATCCTTCCTGATAAATATGGAAATGTTAATATTCCCTGACTAAATAGAGAATCCTTGCATCGGGTTCTTTGTGCTAGAACTTCATGAATAATACATCCCCCCCCCAAACCTGACACAGCCATCTATTTGTTCCTGCCACAAACGACGCCGTCGCGGCCGACAACCCCCCAGCCCCTCGATTGCCAGAACGAAATTCGAAGACAGTTATTTGTAAATCACGGATGTTTGGGAGGAAGTAAAAGTCCCCCTGTCTTAGCCGGCAATAATTCTTTCCCAAAAACGTAATAAGCATTGTAATATGCAACTAAGGATTAAATAAACATGCCTCCGTCCGTACTTTATGAAGAGACTTTTCCGTGTCCCTTAATGGAAGTTAGCCGTAACCCTCACTGTAAATCAACTTGATGATGATGTCATTGCATTTCCGAAATGATATCGTGGATTACCTTACGCGACTACATTCGAAACGCCATTCCGGTAATGATTTAAGAAACAAAAAGTGATATTCACGCAAGGTTCTTTTTTATGCCCTATGATTTAAGCTGCCTCTCTCCTACGTATATGTTTGCTTATGTTGGGATGTATTCAGCATAGCAGTTATTTCGCTTGTATCCTGCGTTCTGCGAAAGAATAATGACTTCGGTTATTTATCGTCTGCCACTTCGAAGCCTTTTGGTTGTAATCTCTTTAAAATTACATTTTGCTGTTGCATCCTTCCTTTTATTTCTTTTATTATTATTATTATTATTATTATTATTATTATTATTATTATTATTATTATTATTGTTAGTCCAAAGGGGCTTTGTGCCTGAAGGACTGTTGTTTTCGTTTTGCGATTTTGCGTTGAATCTCTACAAACGGCTGTATCACTTTTCACACTGTTGCCACCAAAGTTATCGCCCTGTATTATATTTAAAGAAATTAAATAACGAAGAATTGTTTAAATGCATGTATATTTCTCCCAATATGATAAAACAAAGGTACTTAGAGCCATCCAATTTTGAATAACGCACGTTTCCACCCGAACAGGCACATCTGGAAGCCCGAATTTGCAATTTGTTTTATTATCTATTTCGTATTTTGTAAAACTTTAACGAATTTTTGATGAACAAACTCAAACGATTTAAAAGCGAGCCACAGCAACACTCTACGGGGGGAAAATATATTTTTATCTTAAGCGCGCGGAACTGTGTATCGGAAATTCTAAAAACAGCCTCATTTTAAATTATTTTGCGATATTGCGGTTGAACTGAATTTTATGGCTTAAGTGCGAAGAACATGATATTTAATAAATAAAAGTAACACACAAAACGTTAAAAAAAGACCCTTTGGACGTAATTTAAAATCTGAAACCTTTCAGATTTTTTCATTATTATTATTATTAGCACAAGTGGCCGCTATCACAATCGACACTCACTTTTTCGTCCGTAGGAATATCAGTTTTCAAAAGTTGTTACTAAATGCTATCGCTATGTACGATTTTTAAATAAATAATATGCGAATCTTAAAAAAAGTAAAAGAAAAATCTGCACAGTTTCTGATTTTTAACGTTCACCTGAAATTTTTCGCGATTACAATACTTTCTTTTAAATCCTACAAGGAAGTAAAAATGGAACAGTTCTGTATCTCCTGTTCTACTGGGCCGATTGACGAAATTCAACTTGCATTTTTCATGTCTCGAAAGCGCAATTTAGGATGTATATTAGATTTATATGTAGTATTATTCTAACATAGGTATTTTGATACAAAATCGGACCTTTTTTTAAAACGACATGCCAGTTTTTTTTTTCATATTCGGGTTCTATGACTCAAATTATGACTAAATATGAAATTCTGTAAAATTTGGAGCGAAATTTACTGAGAAATTCAAAAATTTATCTTGGTGTATTTTTTTCAGTTTGCGCCAAGAATAATTTACTTGGCGAACTTCTTAATTTTTAGCAACCTAATTTTCCTTTTCTTTTTTGCATTGCAGACGAGCGGAAAAAAGTCATCGTTCATACTCTAAAATAATTTTCACAAAATGTGTAAACCGCATTCGACCTTATTATCGCTCAAATAAAAAAAAAAAAGGAGAGACAGAGACATGGATATCTTAGAAAATTTTGAATAAAAAAACTCTAATTTTTTGCAGATGTACCTAGAAATACATCTACTTTAAGAGGATGTTAAAAATTTTATAAGTTATAATACAAAAGTGTTTTCGAAAAATTTATAAAATATATTTAAAAATA
>KK112982.1:134577-176668 GCA_000611955.2 Stegodyphus mimosarum | reverse complement strand
TAGAAATTTTAACATAAATCTAATATAATATAAATAATTTAATATGCATAAATTTAATATATATCCTAAGTCACGCTTTGGAGACATGAAAAACGCAATTTGAATTTCGTCGATCGGCCCCTTAAAACGGGAGATTTAGACTTGTACTTTTTCTTTTTTTTTTTCGCAGCGTACGTAAGCACAGACGAAACGAAAATATCTCTTCGGATTCCCTTTTAAATCAGATTTATATAATTTTTTTGGGGGAAAAGAGTCCTTTATTCAGTCCTTACGTTTAGTTGTTACGCAAAAACATCTTAAATTGCATTCGATAGCGGTCAAAATGGATATTTTCGTTGAAATACGATTCCCGAAATTTTTCGCAATTACAATACTTCCTTTTTACTTCGTATAAGGAAGTAAAAATGTTTGGCGACAAAAATAAAAAGATGTTGCCATTATCGCCATGTATTATTTTTAAAGTAATAATATATAGCGAATAGAAAATATGCATTGGGAATATAAAATACTCTATTTGGATATACTCTATTAGAATATAAAATAGCGAATATAAAATACTCTATTTGGGAATTCTAAAGATGGCTGCTTTTAAATATTTTGTGATTCTGCTGTTCAGTTTTATGTAAAATAAGTGCGAGAAAAGTAATGTTTCATAAATAAAGTTAGAAAATAAATGTTAACAATAAAAAAGACAAAAACAAAAAGTTGTGTTAGTTGTCAAATAAGAAAAATTTTGATAGGATGAACTCAGAAAATACACTCATGTCCATAAATTAAGGATAATTCGGAGTCACGCTGAAATCGAACTCTAAAATAAATATATCACCTGTAAAATCACTACACACATCTTCAAGAATCATATGCAAATTTCAGGAAGTAACCAGATGACACCGATGGTACGTCACAATGACGAGAGTGTAAGAGAGTGATATACAAGGAATACAGGAAAAGAAGTAAAATTGTTCCCAGGCGCTTTATAAGCATTTCAGCGCAATAACCGAATAGTTATGACACAAAGGACGCATTTGGATGATTTTTTTACGTGGTAGAATGATCGGCCGTCTGGAATGTGGGCGTACCCAACTGGAAGTATCAGACGAACTTGGAATTGCCCAGAGTGTCATCTCCAGGCTTTGGCAATGATTCCAAGATGATGGTAATGTAAGTAGACGTTACGGCACAGGTCGCCCCAGAGATACAACGCCGAATGAGGACCGATATTTGGTAGTTACTGCCAAAAGAAACAGGCGTAGCACAGAATCAGACCTGTCTCGTCGGCTCCCTTCAGCCACTGGTCCGACAATTTCGAGGCAGACCGTGTACAGACGCTTAGGGCAGATGGGTCTATATGCTCGTAGCCCTGTCAGATGCGTTCCACTTACTGCAACTCACTGTCGCCTGCGGTTAGCCCGGAGTAGAGGGCATGCATTGTGGACACCGCAACAGTGGGCTTGTATGATGTTTTCCGACGAGTCCAGGTTTAGCTTGCTGTCTGATTCTCGCCGGACTTTCATATGGGGAGCTCCAGGTACCCCTTACCACCAAGAAAACATCATTGAACTACACCGTTACGGTGGCGCAGGAGTGCTCGTTTGGGGTGGAATTATTCTGGGTTCCAGAACTGACCTCCATGTTCAAATTGGAACCATGACTAGCCAAATCTATCGGGACGTCATTCTGGAACACCACGTACGTTCGTTTCGGGGTGCCATGGGCGTGAAATTTGTGTTTATGGATGACAACGCCCGTCCTCACCGTGCAAACATCGTAAGCGAATGCCTTCAATCGGAGGATATCACCCGTATGGAATGGCCAGCATTCTCACCGGACTTGAATCCAGTAGAGCACGTGTGGGACATACTCAGCCGCCGACGAGTTGCAGCCCGTCAACCTCCTCCTACATGTCTACCGGAACTTCGGAGAGCATTGCTTTTCGAGTGGTGTAATATCTCCCAAGATCAGATCTATCATTTGATACTCAGCATGCCTAGGCGTTGTACGGACTGTATTGTATCGTCTGAGAAACATACAATGTATTAACAATCATACCACCATGTAATATTGGTATTTTGTAAATAGGTTTTTTTTGTGTAATTTGCTCCAGGGAGAAAAAATCGCTCATTTTTTTTAATAATATCCAACATATAGCATCTTTTTTTGCTGTTTACCTTTTGTTTAATAAATCAGCTTTACAAATAAGTCAAATGTGTTTTGCTTCTAACTCTTCCTTTGCCTGATTTTGCATTATCCTTAATTTATGGACATGAGTGTATTACAGAAATAGAAAAATGCGTGGCAGCATTTAATAGGCAGTATTTAATACTCTATCAGAAATTAATAAAGTTAGAAGACGAAAGATTAATCATCAAAAGACAAAATGTGGTGTTATTCGTCTTAAACAAGAAAAATTAATTTTGATAGGATGAACTGTGAAAACACTAAAGAAATAGAAAAATATGTGGCAGCATTTTAATACTCAATGAGGAATTTTGAAATACGTACATATGCGTCTTTAGAAGATTCGTGAATTTACTGATTCATCTGCCGCAAGTGCTAAGAAAGAGATGTGTCATTTATAAGACAAAAAAAAAGTGTTACCAAAGTGAATCCGAAAACAAAACGGTCAACGGCGACCTCAACAAACAACAGGTCAGCACTGCGAAAACACTTTTTCTGCTTTTTAAATTCCATCACTATTTTTTGAAGGGCATTTTTTTGTCATCGTTTAATGTTATCAAAAGCTTCGTGGACAAAAATGATAATATTAACGAAGCAGACTGTAAAGGTATTCCTGCGAAAGCAAAATTTTTTGCGTTCCGAATGCTTAACAATGTTGCAAAAACTTCATTTTGAGGGAAATATTCTGAAATTAAGAAAGAACTCTTTGAAAGGAAACAATAAAAGAGAAAAGTAATGTGGATTTTTTACGCCAGTATTCCTTGAAAGTGAATTTTTTCGTCTTTTGGCAGGAAGCCAGAAAACGAAAGCAGTTCTCCGTCGCTGAAAAAATTCACTTTCTGAAATTTAGCCGAAAAGAAATAAAATATTTTTTTTAATTATAACTAATAAAGAATTAAATGGGATTCAAATACTGTAAAACGGAGTTTAAATTGAAAAGATAAGTATGTTTAAAGAAAAACGTTAGATCTCCTTTCCGTTTTACTGCCAGAATGCAAATTTTAGCTCCCGCGTATTTAAATGAAGTACAAAGAAAGAGTATTTAAAGGCAGGTTTTAGATTGTTTAGTCAGAGGATACTGGTGACGTTGAGCCTTCGCGATATATACCAGTGTTCATCTTCACTTGATGATGTTTAGTCAGAGCGTGTTCCGCGTGCTGAAGGCCACGTTACTAGTTGAAATTCTACAATAGCATTCTGTCTACGGCGTTGCTTTGATCTTGCCAATAGCGCTGTCATGCCGGTGTAGGTTTCGGCCAATTTGCGCGTTCAATATTTCTGTGGATCCTCTGGCTAATTTAAAACTTAGTTTAGATTTGAATTCCTTACTTTTGAGTTTACGTCATAAGTGCTGGTTGATTTTGTAAGCACCAGGCGTGCCTTCTGTTCAACCATTTAAGTTCTTAATGAAAGGATCTTTTACACCCTTCTTAAGTTCCTCTTTGCTTAGCTAGATATTCCTTTTAGACACAGCAACAATTCGCTCAGTAATATTTAGACTTTGGACTTGATGTGTATGTTAGCAAAAAAAGTGAGACTTTACAGTAGTTTGAAGTGGTAACTACAGGTTGTGCTTTGTCACTGATTGCACAGAACTTTTGTGAAAACATTTTGTTTCTTTTGGGAAAATAAATTTTATCTATCTGTCATCGCTTCGGTGTGCATTCAATCCGTTACCAACACATACGTATCTAACAATACATTATTTCTCTCCTTTTAGTTTATAAGGTATTTCTCGCACATTCTTCGTATGCCTTTGTAGTATAGTGGTCAGCACGCTCGACGCGTATTCGAGAGGTCCGTGGATCGAGCCCCGGCGAAGGCATTCATTTTTCGTATGTCCTGCTTCCAAATAACCTAATGACTCTACAAGTTCATTAATTATTGTACGACTTTTAAATATAAACTTAGTATAAACACTTTTAAAATTTATTTTATTTTCATCTTTTTAGTCTAAATGACACGTTACCAATTAAATGACTCGAAGGAAAAATTATATTTCAACAATTAATATAATCATTGTTTTATTTCCAACAATTTTCTTACGTCAAATGCTCGAAAAAAATTTCAGCAATTTTGCCAAAAGATCAAAAATTACTTTGAAAGTCTCATAAAAACTTCATTTAAAATATTTTTTCCGCTCTATTCGATGGTGCAAAACAGCGACGATTTAAATTTGAAACTTAAATATTTTACCTTTTACTGAATGGCAACATGTTCAGGTGGCTCTGTATGCCGTCGTTTTCCCACAAGCGAGAATACATACAGATTCCTTATTTAATCACCAGTGACGTAAATAAGGGTACGCAAAGAATGACATCGCATAAGGGCCCGAAGGCTTAGGGGGGCTTTGAATGCCCTGCTCAAGTACGTTTACATGTTTAAACTCAAAAGAAGACGGAGTCTTTTATAAATACTATAGACAGGGTGGTCATAAATTAACTTTGCCAACATCTGCACTTCTAGGGTCCGTTCCGGTTAACCGATCGAGATGAGATTGCAAATATAGTTATTCGGAGGTATGCGCTCGAGATTCTGTGAACGGCAACACAGGGGAGCTCACGGTTACGGTTATAGTAACAGAAACTCGAAAATGTCGAATGGCAACGCCAACCTTTTCCGGTCGCAAAATGTTCAGCGCTTGCGAAAACCCTAAACAACGTTGGAACGGTACCAATATGTCCAACAGCTGGCGTGTTATGCAACGTCAGTTAATTTTTTATTTATACATTTTTAAAAGTGGTGAAAGATAAAAACAGCGATTTCTAGTCTAGATATCGTCGTATCTTGTGCAGTTGGCATACTGTTTGTCTAATGAAAAGCATGCTGTGTGAGAGAAAGTAACTCGTATTTACTTATACATAGAAAAAACAAAAAAAATGCTTATGCAATAAAACATTCTCTAGGTTTCGTCCCTAGAATGAACGACTATTGTTCAGCAGTCTTAGTCATTTGGCCACTTGTGGAAATTTGGTATACTGACGAGACGGCCTTGATTTTAGCTCGCGCAGATGGTAGGTAATGTAATGCTGCGTGTAAAATTATTTAAACTAATGTTTAGATTGGAAATAAAAGCAAAGAAAAATGTGAAATATATTGCTTATCATTTTAGGAAAAGGCACAGAATATACTGTTTTCAATAGGCACAAAATATTGAACGATATTATTAAAATTTTCTTCTTGATTCATTAAAGAATGTACTCTACGTCTATGCCTTTTTACTTCCTAGTACAAAGTAAAAAGGAAGTATCGTAATCGGGAAAAATTTCGGGTATCACATTTCATTGAATATAGCTATTTTGACCGCTATCGAATGCAATTTTAACGATTCTGAAGAGATTTTTTTCGTAGCGTCTGAGCGTACGTACGCACACATGTATGTATCTCGCGTAACTCAAAACCGAGTAGCTTCGGAACGTTGAAATTTTGTATCTAGGGCTGCTATAACATGTAGATGTGCACCTCCTATTTTGATTGCAATCGGCCGCACCAAAAATATATAAATATATATAACCATTCTGTTATTCAGCTCAGTTTCTTTATTCTTATAAGTTTGTAAATTGTGCCTTTTTTGCTTTAAAAATAATTGGATTATGTTGTTCTGATCTTTCGATTAAGATTTTTATGCCCGTAGTTAACCTGCATACAATAATTGTAGAATTATCCACAATTTAAAAGTTTTTGAAGTGTGGCTAAGCCTAATTTTGGGTTATGATAGCGGCCACATTTGTTTACATTTGAAACTTAGCAGAATAGTGGATTTGCTGCTAATCTAGAGAAAGTAAGCTACGCAACAACAAAGTAACGTCTTCTTTTATGATTTCGAATTAAATTATCCTTGATTCATTCTGGAATTATTACTTAAGTTATTAGCTTGTTTTTGCGTACATATTGTGATTTTAAGTGTAAAAATTGTGTTTTGAATTGTTTTAACTGTACTTTATGTTTAATGTTTTTCTATCTCTTTCAATTTTTAATGAAAATATTTTGAATTTTTATGTATTTTTTGTTATCGCGAAGTGAAAACCGAATTACGTAGTAGTGCATGCGCATTAGGTAAGCGGCGCTGAATCGTCTGTGAAAAACTGTTCCTTTTTTATTCGTTTAATTTCTTTTATACAACGTTTTAGATTTATTATAGTATTTGAATAGAACCTGTGGTAACTTTCAGATGTTATAATTTTTGCTCACTCTGAGTTATAAAATGAATGAGATGTGAACCTAGCGCTGAAGTGCGGCTGTGGTAAATACGTATAGTGAGCTTTAAAATAGTGCATTTATTTCTATTGTGGTTTATACGCTATCGACGAAGTAGATTTAATTCAAAATTCGTTAATTGTTAATTCAATATGTTTAAATGACATGCAGGAAAATTGCGTATAATTTAATATTCCGTACAAGGAAGTCATGTAGTGTGCACATCAGATTTTTTTATAAACTATAATATTAATATTAAAAAAATCTTACAATATGGGGAAGAAAGCTTTATATGGGACACAAAAAAGAAAGAAAAAAGAATTATGCCATGTTTTAGAAGAAGAACTATCAGAAAGAAGAAGATCGGGAGAAGAAGAACAATCAGAAAATATTTCATCTACAGTCATAAATGGGGATGAAAGGTCAGAAAATGTTCCAGTCGGTTTTAGACATGTAAAAAATGAATATCCAGAAATTCTTACAAAGGATAAGAAGAGATTTATTTTAAATTTTGGCCTTTGTAGACCAAAAGATACAGACTTTTCCAGACTTCAAGACTGCAGATCGTTTTCTTCTGTTTATTACGCAAATGATTAATAGCTTTCTCTTAGAGACATACATAGTTTGGCTTTGTTCTTCACTTAACAAAGATTATTGGGAAACATGCTGGTTAATTTCAAATAAGGAAACGATGTGATTGACAGGAATATAACATTATCCATACGAATAAAAAAGGACGTGAAGTTCTCATCATACCGCAAGCCGCATCGAAAAAAAAACTGGGAAACAAATAACTGCATTGTTCAAATATTGGAAAAGTCTGTAAAAGATTAAATCATTTTCAGTTAGTTTTAGAGAGGCTAAATCAAGGTAGCTATCAGCAAAAAATAAAAATAGTTTTCGAGGACACAAAGAAAGTACTTCAGATACGTGCATAGATAAATGTCAAATTATTATTTTTATATGATGTCAAATTATTAGCGGAATATGACATTGTGATGAATGAGATTATAAAAATGCCCTTAGGCACTGTTACTTAATTGTGCTCATGTACTTCTTTGAAAATAAAGCTTTTGAATGAAATTAAACTTCCCTTTTTTTACTTCTTTGTACGAAGTAAAGGAAGTATTGTAATCGCGAAAAATTTACAGTATCATATTTCAAAGGAAATAAGGAAATATCCGTTTTGACCGCATCCGAATCCGTTTGGACTTTTGTTTCCCCATAACGTCTGTACGTAGGAAAGAATAAAAAAACTTTTTTTTCCAACGGGACTGCAATACAGGTTTAAATTGGATTCAAAAGGGATTTTTTTTCGTGACATCTGTACGTTCGCACGTACGTATGTATGTGTACATATTGTTGCGAAACGCCCAGCTGCGGTGAGATAGCTTCCCCGCAAAGCGAGGTTAGAGTTCCCAGAAAGTGGCAGGAAAAGTCAGGGTTGCCAGTTTTGGCGAGAATTCGCCCAAATACTCGAAGGTAGGTTAAAGCTACATATACTCGAAAGTAGGTTAAAGCTACATATACCCTGCCTGTACGCGAGGATTGGTGTAGTAGTATGTTGAGTTCAATAGTAGTGTTTTGAGTTCAGAAATTCGCTTGACAGTAGCCGAACCAAGTAGGGAGCTAGTACTTTGCCGTGAAGCTGTCTTCACCGTTGCAGCATGAAGACTGTGTTTCAGCGTGTTTATCGTAGTTTTTCAACGACTGTAAACGCGTTCTTTGGAACTCCCCTGGGAGTGGCGAATAAATAGTGTTTTGGTTCTTCATGAAGTGTTATCAATTACTCCAAATCCACGAACCCGTAGAACGAAATATATACAATATAACTGAAAAACCATTAGCCGTAGAACTTTGAAATTTTGTGAATGGAACTGCTATAATCTCTAAATAAGTAGTTCTCTTTTTTTATTGCAGTTGGCAGTATTCCATTTCCTTAGCCGTCTTATTAGAAGTCCTTACGCGACCTTTATTTTCGCAATTGTTGGTCGTACTCATATCTTCTCTTCACAGAAGTATTTTAAATGACGAAAAATACTTTAACAATGCCAAATAAAAAAAGGGGGGGAGGGAATTTTTTTTTTTCGACATATAACGAAATTTAACTTTTCATACGGTCTTCCCTTTCTATACATATATTCGTGAACAATTTTATACTCATAAAAGAATAAATTATAAGAAATTCGACTTCCGAAGGACAAAAACTGACTGAAAATACTCAAAATTTGTAATTTTTGATATCATTTTTAACTTGCCTCGAGGGATCGGTTATTAATTAACTTAGAATCACTCCAGGAAATAAGTTTAAATGAAGCGCGGCAAAAAATGTATGCAATTCAAGGCCGTGCAAAGGAAGTCATGTGGTGTCCGTATCAGATTTTTTAACTACTAATCCAGATCTGATAAAAATCACCATCAAAATGTTGGCTCCTGGAAACATCGATTTTTTTTTGTGGGGAAGTATTGCAAATTTATTGGGGGGTGCAATTATTTTTCGTCCAATGGGGCTTTGTCCCTGAAGGACTATTGTTTTCGTTTTGCGATTTTGCGTCGGAAACATTAAAAGTCTGAATCACTTTTCAAACTGTTGCCACAAAATATTGCAGCCCTGTATTACATTTGAAGAAATTAAATAATGAAGAATGTGCATCAATGTACGTATGTTTCTTGCATTGTGATAAAACGACGGTACCTAGAGCCATCGAATTTCGAAGGACGTAATCCTACTGCGAATATGGGCATCTGGAAGACCAAATTTTAAATTTGTTTTATTATCGATTTCATATTTTGTAAAACTTTAACGAATTTTTGATGAACAAACTCCAGGATTTCGAAGCGAGCAATGGCAACATTGTACAGAAAAAACATTCTTAACTCCAGCGCGTGACACTGTGTGTAGGAAATTCTAAAGGTATGCTCAGTTTAAAATGATTTTGCGATATTGTTCTTGAACTGAATTTTATAGTTTGAGGGCGAAGAACATGATATTTAATAAATGAAGGTAACACACAAAATGTTAAAAAAAAAAAACGCCTCTTTGGACGTAATTTAAAATCTGAAACCTTTCAGATTTCTCTTTTTTTCCGATAGGGGCCCAAGAGTTCTAGTTACGCCAGTTCCTTTCACATTAGAATGAAATAAATGAATGTTGAAAGTGTAAAATGGAGCCATTCCTCTAAGAACTGGTCAGAAAATTCCGCAAAACCCTTTCTTCTTTTTTAAAACAATGATAGCGAATTGCGTATACTTCTATTTATTCTATGATCGATGGGAAGAAGGAATAAAAAAAAGACCAGATAAATGAATGACCCCTTTGAGAGAGAGAACGAAATGAGGTTATTTTAGAAGAATTTGAATAGATCTCAAAAAATAAACACGCACACATGTCAACCGGTAGCGATGATAACTTCGAACGTATCTTGTTTATAGGGACAAGAATATTTTCTTTACTATAAACCCAAACAGAATTTAAGAGAACAGAGGTATGCATCAAAATGGTTTGTCACTTTAAACAGTGGCAAAATACTTTTTTGACAGTGATATTTTTATTTCGCCGCAGAACTTTTTTACATTTTGCTCCACATTGTAAACGACCTAATTTAGTATATGAAAATAAGCCTATTGATTTCTTTGTCCAGTTTTTCATGCTCAAATTTTCTCTTCTCCCGTGATTAAATTCTGCAATAAAGAATATTATCTTCGCTCATAAATTAAAGGACAAAATCAGACACTTTCTGCAATGATTATTCTGCAGACGGACAGAAATGAATGTTCCGCAAATACAATGTTTACTGCTATCCATCTTCCAAGTCAGCCCATGTTAACAATAATTAATTAATCGCATTTTACATATTGACTGAATAATTGCCGAAAGAAATTTCTGAAACATTCTACGATATGTTCTTCAAAATAAAAAATTAATTTTTTTTAACTGCTCAAAATCTTTTACGTTATATTTAATCCCTCACTTTCTGAAAAATAAATAAAATAAAAGCACAGAAAATTTCTTTGTCAAAAATACGATTTATAACCGCATCGTGCAATTTTTTTTTTTTTTTCCTTAAATCTCTTAAACAAATATTTAAGACCTTTCTGTAACGAAATGATCGTCTGCCAATTGAAAAGCTGTTTTCCTTCACTTGGTGATGCTAATGTCATTATTCATGCCATACAAGGTTCACCTCCGTATCTCTTCGAGATATCGGACACTTTTTATTTATGGCACAGATAAAGGTTTTAAAAATGAAACTAAACAGGAAAACACCTAAGCTACTCTCCAGGGAATGCACTGCCAGAAAAAAGTAAAGCTGAGATCGCTCATCAGTTTTCTTTTCTTTTCCATCCTTTCATGATAAGAACCTGTAATTTGTGATCCCATCAAATGGATCATCGATTTTAAAATTCTGAGCAAGAAAGAATTGGTAAAGTAATTCCTACCAGCTTGTGTATGTGGCGCCATCTATTAGAAAGAACGCGAACTGTTATAGTAAAATCTCTCATTGAAATATTGGAAGTTGTCAAAATTACAGCTCTTTCATAGTAAGATAGTTTTAATCTTAATCCAAATAACATTCTCTGAAATAAAATGAAGCATTCTTCGAGGAAAAAATTTAGAAGCTAAAAGCATTTATATAAGGCGGAGTAAACAATATTTGGATGAGGTCGACTTGTTCTAGTGTGTTTTGGAACTTACAATCCAGAACTTTTTTTTTTATTTTTATTTAGAAATTTACTATATCGTAACCAATTTTACCCTACCTATCTAATTATAGAGATTTTAAATGAAATTCTGAAATATTTACAGTTCACAAACTGACCACAAGTTCAAAAATAAGACTCACACATTAAAAGTAGAAAAATAGAATCACGAACCACCTTAAAAAATTGGATGTTACAGATAGAAATCAATTCGGGTTCCGACAGGGACATTTTACCACCCATCAAATACTTAACCTAGTGAAATTTATAGCGCAAGAATTCAGAAGAACGGGATAGCAGCATTTCGAGAAAGCATTTGACCGAGTTTGGCATGTTGGTTTACTTCATAAATTATCAAACTTCTTACTCCCAAATAGTTTTCTTAAACTCACCTATTCTTACCTCTACAGACGCACTTTTCAAGTTCGATGAGGAAACATCCTCTCATCTAGAAAAACCATCTTCCGAGGCGTCCCACAAGGATCTGTCTTAGGACAAAATTATTTCAATATTTTTATCAATAATATGCCAATTCCCTTCTATTCTACTAGTATTCTTAAATATGCCGACGATACAGTGATTCTCACCAGTTCAAGGATCCCACAAAATGCTGTAGATAAACTTCAGTTACAAGTTAACCTAATAAATAAATACTGCAATGACTGGAAGACCAATTTAAATGCGGCAAAATGCTATGTTCTTCACTATCGAAGATACAGAAAAAATTTTCCAGTTAACTATAACTTCAGTATTGATTATTCACCCGTTCCTGTGGCTAATTCATACAAATATCTTGGGGTGTATGTCGACAACGCACTAATTTCAAAGAGCACATTCAGTATATTACAAATAAAGCAAATGCTGCATTTATGGCCCTTTACCTGATCGGAATAAAATTAAATTTACGTACCAAAAGAACCATCTACATTACCCTTATTCGACCAATTATCTTGTATGCAGTTCCGGCCTGGGCCACTGCCAGTAAATCTGAACGTCAGAAAATTAATGTACTTCAAAACAAGATCCTGAGAAGCATAACGAACGCACCTTGGTTTGTGTGAAATTCACAAATCCACAAGGACTTAGATATCTTACCCATCCAAGATCAAATCCTCGTTACAGAGCACAAGTTCTTCGAAAGCATGAAAAATTCACCTTATTCAGCGATTAAAGAACTAACGAATTATGATCCCAATGAAGACCATGTTGTGAAAAGACCAAAAACTATACATCATAACGCGTTATGGTGGTAGTGTTTCGTGTACATATTTTAATTTTCATCTCATTTAATTTTTCATCTTTTATTCAAGACTTGTTTTACTCACCTGTGCCTATAATCTTACAAAGATAGAACTTTGATATCTGACAAAGCTTATGGACTTTGTGCACATTTACTTATTAATTTATATTTTACTATTTAATCAAGACTTTTCGTATTTACTGTTATTTCAAAGATACGACTTCGTTATTTTAAATCGCATACTGTGTTAAAACCTAGTTCGTGGTCTCAGGACTTCTCTCCATCGCTATTGGCCAACACACATCACGTGATGTCCAAGCCTTATACTCTCGGAAATTATATTTCCTGCATTTATTCCTAACTCCGCAACATTTATTTGTGTTACAGAAGATTAAGGACTGATTTAACTCTTCAAACTTACAATTATTATCGTTCTAAAGATTTTTACAATGTTTTTAATTGTAATTTACTGTTACAATTAACTTCAATTGTACCAATCATGCCACGGATGATGCTTGCTTATCGACTGCTCTTGATGCTAAGATTGTTGCCTCTAATAATTGCTATCTACTGAGTACGTTCATGTTTCTGAACTCGCCCACAGGTGTGGTGTATTTTAATACACCTTTTATCAAAAATTTTATTTACTAATGGCCCGTGGTTTTAAGATTAACTTACTGGTAAGAACTCTTTGTAGTTGACGCCAGACGCATAGATATGATCCTAGATCCTTGAAAAAATAGAAAAGAAAATGAAAAAGAAGGTACGAAAAGAAAAAAAAAAGAAACTTTTCTTTCTTTCTTTATGAAGCTTGAAACTTCCCGGTAGAGTGAAAATTCTGTATTTTTTAGAGGCGTTTCTTTACCTAAAAATGTTTTTTCATCGTATTATTTGTAATTCCAATGATTTTCAACACGCAAACTGAATTCTCTGAATATAACTTAAATTTCGTTTTGTAAGAATACATAGCTTCAAGGGGGTTTTTTTCTTTCTGGTCAGGGAAATTTCCGAAAACAACTGATTTCACTAACTGGACGCACTAAAATCATTACATAATTTTTCCATTTATAATGAGAACTTTAGGCGATTAGCCACATAAGAGAATAATATTTTAAATAACATTGAAGAAAAATATTGAATTACCAGGTTATTTAATTAAATATTTTGTTACAGAAAACTATGCTTTATTTGAAATATAATTAGCGCCTGTGCAATCTAGTACGTTAAAACAAATAAGTTTCTGTTTTTTCCTTGTTGGCCCTTGGATGTCATCGCTGCCCTTAGCATTAGCAACGACGGCCTTATTGCATGATATGCAAGACTTGAATCTCTTTTACCTGTTTAACGCAGCTTTCGGTTAATTTATAAGGCACACGCAACCTACTGGAAAATGCATACGACAATTTTAAGTTTATGCGTTTAAACCAGATGGCATCACTACAGTCACCTAGCTGATCTTTTATATTGGGAAACAGGAAAATAAATTATTTCATCGCAAAATTTAAACTACAACATAAAATAAAACTTTTAGTTTCATTTTGCTCAGCTTAATCAAATCTTCTTCGTAATAATGCTGATTTCTTGTCTTGCCTTCAGATACGAACTCTTGCAGAATGCTATTGAAAAATGCAGCCAGTATTGCTTTAAAGTTTGATTGGCTCCGACGGGCTTTTTCGTTTGCCACACTGTGTAATATAATACTGTCACGTCAATTTCTTACCACTATTATATATGACAGTTGCGCTCGCAAAGAATTTCTTTATCGGGAATAATTATAAAAAATAATACGTCCTACGCTGTTAGAAACGGAACAGGATATGAAATTAAAGCCGTACATAAAGGTAATTCAGGAAGAAAATGTTCTTTTAATTTATTTTTATGCAAACAAATATTAGAAATGAGTACATTTCGTAATGCATGAAATAACGGTTTGGAATTAGACTGTTCAGTTCCTTAAGAAAATTTCTAAAGCGTAGAGCAATAATTTTATCTCAGAGAAAACCCAAAACTGTTGGGTCTCTCGATAGAGATATGCACATTTTAGTTACTGGCAATATACACCGGTTATCATAAATTAATGAAAAATCACGATTACTGAAAAAGTTGCACCTAGAATTTTATGAAACTTACCCACAATATACAGCATACAATAAGGTATCAAATAACATAAAAAGAAATTACCAGACAATTATGGTAGTATAGAATGAACAAATCGAAGGTGCCACTTTGCTATAGGAAAAGTACCTTCAATATGGAACAAGATCGCCTCTAGAAGCAATATAGCACATACAGTCATGTGTGATGCTTTCAATTATGTGGTCTATCAGTTCCATAAGAAGCGAGAACCATTGCTCTTGCAAAGCAGTTGCAAGCGCTTTAAGGGTTTGAGAGGGTGGATTGAGAGCAGCTAGACGTCTCCCTAAAGCATTCCAAACCTGCTCGAGAGGATTCAAGTCCGGGGATCGAGCTGGCCGCTCCACGCGCATAATTGTTTCCTGTTGAAGATAATCATCTACGATGCGAGCCCTGTGTATTCTTGCGTTGTCGTCTTAAAACAGGAAAGCATCACCTATTGCCCAGGCATATGGGCGCACATAAGCATCAAGGATGTCATCTGTATAAACCTAAGCATTCATGGTTCCCCTTGGAAAGACATAGAGGTCTGTGCGTCCACCCAAAGAGATGCCACCCCAAACATAGACACTGCCTCTTCCGTATGCATCTCTTTCACGGATGTTTGACGGATGATAACGGGTTGATATTCTCCATATCAAATAACGCTTGCTATCGTTTTCTAGACTAAACCTGGATTCATCGGTAAAGAGGACAGCCCTCCATTGATCAGGAGTCCAGCGGACATGTTGTCGTGCCCACTGCAAACGGTCCCTCCTATGGCGTGGCGTGAGCGGCACGTAAATGGCTGGTCGCCTCGCATACAGACCACCTTCGTGAAGCCTTCTACGCACAGTTGACGTTGACACCAACCTTCAGGTGGCTGCAGCCAGCGAGGATCAAAGAAGAGTCGGAGTAGCGGTTCTATTCCTGCGTACACGTAATATCAAATATCTGTCATCAGCGCTCGTTGTAGCAGTTGGCCGTCTTTGGCTGAACCTCCTAGATGCCAAATCTGTTGTTTGAAATTGCCTCAAGTCTGTGAACCACAGAAGGACTCACATTTAGCCATCTGGCCACTTCTGTTTCACTTTGTCCTGCCTCTAGTCTCCCAACGGCTCTCCATTGTAGTTCTACAGGCAAATGATGCCTGGAGGTCATTGTTACGAATTGGCTATCTCAGATTTCTGACGTCACTATCACAGTGAAATATGTGGGCTTGCTCTCAAACATGGACTTTTATGCTCCTTGCAGATGACGTATTCCGAGTGCAGCGCTACAAATTTGCATATTTACAGTTTTACTCAGCTACTCTTACTTGGCAACATATTCAAATTTTACACGGTTTGGCTTATTTTTGAAGGAGTTATCGCTATTTTTGTGATTTTTCCTGAATTTATGGTAACCAGTGGATTTTATTACAATTATTTCAGAACTCAGTTCATCAGAATTCCATTTCGCCAGCCATTGAATCCAAAAATGATTCTCGCCACAAAGCTTTTACATTAAACTTAAAACTACTCGTTTCAAACAAACAGTCTAAATAAGAAGTCTAAATAATCATAAACAAGAAACTAACAGTTCTTCAAACTGAAACGTTCCGAGCTAAAAGAAATCAAACTGCAGGTCCTAAAACAACCGTTTGCATAAATTTTATATACAGGCAGTTGGATTGAAATAAAATTTATTCACCGTACACCTTGGTAAATGACGTGGTAATTGTAGAGGTCTTTATTTTTTGGCCATCTTTTCGGTTTGTTTGAAAATTCAACTTTCTTTCATGACTATAAACATACAATACTAACACGTAAATTTCAGAACGCCAAAGCTGCAGAAAACGAATTGTTTTTCTCTTGATAGAGCTTATTGCCTGCAAGGACTAAGAGTGAAAATAAGGAATAGCTAAATAAATAATACGATAGAGAATAACGCAGTTACATTAATTATACGTTAAACTGCAACAATAACATGCTCTACAAAAGCTAAACCATATCTTATCAAAAGACATTCGTTGCAGATGTTTGATGAAACGTAACACAAATGTTAGCTTCTTTTCAAATAAAAGTTAGTATTTCAAAAAACAACAACAATACTATTATAGAGAAAATATTTAATAAATATCGTACTTATCATAACAAACGTAAATTCAATTACATTTCTGATATCTGATCCGTAAATACGTTTAACCAACGGAAAATCTAAAAACTACCTAATAATTCGAAATTCATTTACAAAAAGAAAAAGAAAATATTTCCATTCGTCCATCCTGATTTCATAATTGACCTCAAATAAATAGTCTTAATGCGGCCGTACTCACACATTATATATGATATACATAACGTACACCTCACACAAAAAAAAAGGGAGGCAGTTCTAAAGCTCCCGTTCTACTGGACCGATTATCGAAATTTAACTTGCGTTTTCCATGTCTCGAAAGCGCGTCTGAGGTTGTATGTTAGGTTTATATATAGCATTGTTCTAATATAGGCATTTTGAAACAAAAATCGGACTTTTTGAAATAACATACCCATCTTGTTTATATTTCCAGTCTACGACTCAAATTATGCCAAGATATCAAATTTTGTAATTTTTGGTGAGAAATTTATAAAGAAACTTTACGATTTATCTTGGCGCATTTTTTTCAGTTTGCGCAAAGACTAATTCACTCGGCGAACTTCTTAATTTATAACAACCTATATTCCTATCCCTTTTTAATTAACATGTAGAAGGTAATATTTTGACAGCTAATTCTTTAAAAACTACGCGTGTGATTTTTACAAAACTTCTCACTTTGTCGTTATTAGTCCAAAGGGGCAATTTGCCCAGAACTATTAACTTCGTTTTGGCATTTTGCGTTGATTCACTAAAAGCGTTGTTTCCCTTTTCAAATTGTTACCACCAAATATTACCGCCCTGCATTATATTTAAAGAAATTAAATGATGAAGAATTTGCATTAATGTGTGTGTTTCTCGCATTGTGATAAAACAACGGTACCGAGAGCTATCAAAATTTGAATAACGTAATCCTCCTGCGAATATGGGCATCTGGAAGCCGAAATTTGAAATTTGGAATTTGGAAACCTTTAAAGAATTTTTGATTAACAAACTCATGGATTTCAAAGCGAGCAACGGCAACGTTGTACAGAAGAAACATTTTTATCGCTATCGCGCGAGACTGTGTATCGGAAATTCTAAAGCTATGCTCATTTTAAAATTATTTTGCGATATTTCTGTTGAACATGACATTTAATAAATAAACGTACTCCACAAAATATTAAAAAAACGCCTCTTTGGACGTAATTTAAAATCTGAAGCCTTTGAGATTTTTTTTAATTATTATTATTTGAGTAGTACAACAGGAATATGAACAAAAATTGACATGTTATTTCACAAAAAGTCCGATTTTGTGTCAAAATGTCTATGTTAGATTTTGTGTCAAAATGCCTATATATAAATCACATATACACCATAAGTCGCGCTTTCGAGACATGAAAAATGCAAGTTAAATTTCAACAATCGGTCCAGTAGAACGGGAGATATTAGAATTGCCCCCTCCCCTTTTTGTGCAAGCTATATATTACATTGTTGCATTACGTTATTAAGTATTGAATATGTTACATCGTTATAATACATACATTACGTTCGTTACGTATATTATATATATATAACATACGTACATTACGTCCGTTACGTATATTAACATACGTACATTACGTTCGTTACGTACATTACATATATAACACACGTATATTACACTTCACTTCAGTATTAGACATGCATCCACATTATACTTCCAACATTCTATTCAAGAATCCTTGCTCAACATTCCTTGTCAAATTATTCTCTTAAAGCCATTCATTTGACTACACGTAACCTTTTACCAGATTTTTTAAATCACACTTCTTTGCTTTCCCAAACAAAGGCATTTTGAATTTTTAGCTTAATTTTCTTTAACATAACTAAATATCATTTAAAATTCTAATATCTCTCAGTGCAATTCATAATAAATAAGGCAAACGATTTACTGAATAGAATTATTCGTAGGGTCAAATGTAACAGTAATTCAAAAAATAACCTTCGTTCAAGTTTATAAATAATTAAATACATAAATAAATATTTCTAAAGACTTCTACGCACCTGGAACTTCTTAAAATTGATTTAATCGAGCTTCAAACACAGAATAATATCTGTTACTGCGTTCTAACGTAGATCCATTGCAATTCCATTTCTGATAATTTGTTAGCTTCTACCTTTTAAAATCAAAATCTAGAAAAATCTGATGAATCACCACATAACTTCCTCCTGTGAAATATTAAATTGTACGCAATTTTCCTGCATTTCATTTAAACATACTGAATTAACAGTTAACGAATTTTGAATTAAATCTACTTCGTCGATAGCGCATAAACCACAACAGAAAAAATACACTCTTTAAAGTTCACTATATTTATTTATCATAGCCACACTTGGCGCTAAATGCAGACGATTTCAGAGACGATTCAGCGCCGCTTACCTAATGCGCATGCTCTACTAATTAATCACTTCACGGTAAGACAAAAATGAATAAAAATTCAAAATATTTTCATTAAAAATTGAAAGATATAGAAAAACATAAAACACCAGGTACAGTTAAAACAATTAAAAAAAAATTTTACAATTAAAATTACAATTTGTACGAAAAAACAAGTTAATAACTTAAATGATAATTCCAGAATAAATCAAGCATCATTTAATTCGCAATAATAAAAGAAGACGTTACTTTGTTGTTGGGAAGCTTAGTTCCTCTAGATTGGCAACAAATCCACTATCCTGCTAAGCTTCAAATGTAAACAAATATGGGCGCTATCATAACCAAAAATTAGGTTTAGCCGCACTTAAAAAACCTTTAAATTGTTGATAATTCCGCAAGTATTGCATGCAGGTTAACTAAGGGCATAAAAACTTCACCGAAACATAAAAACAACACAATTCAATCATTTTTAGAGCAAAAAATGCTCAATTTACAAGCATATAAGAATAAAGAAACAGTTCGCTGAGCCGAGTAACAGACTGGATATATATACATATATTTATATACTTTTGGTGCGGCCGATTGCAACCGAAATGCGAGGTGCACATCTACATTTTATAGCAGTCCTGTATACATAATTTCAACGTTCTGAGGCTAGTCGTTTTTGAGTTAAGCGAGATACATATATACACACGTACGTACGCACAGACGCCACGAAAAAATCTCTTCAGAATCCATTTTAAATCAGTTTTATAATTTTTCGAGAGAAAAAGAGTCCTTTATTCTCTCCTTACGTTTGGATATTACTCAAAAACATCCTAGCGGTTAAAATGGATATTTTCGTTGAAATATGATACCCGAAATTTTTCTCGATTACAGTAATTCCTTTTTATTTCATGCAAGGGAGTAAAAAACAAGCGATTTAATATGTTATTCGAATTGTGCAAGGTCAAGAACCAGTTTATTCTAGATCACGTTTATTCAGCATTTCTCATACTATCAGGTAAATAAGATGCGGAATAACTGCACGGTAGAAGATCTTGATCTTAAGTTTTTCTGGAAACTTTAAGCTCACAAGTTCTGTACTTGATTCCGAGAACCTTGAATTTCAACTATTGTTCTATAAACATTTTTGCACTGAATTATATCCTCTCAAGTAAGTACCACCACAATTCGGGCCAACGAAGGCGAAACTAACAATCTTCAGATTGCTAGTTTCGCCTTCATTTCAAGATCCTATACATTACATCCCTTTGTCGTCCATCTTTCGGATGACTGTGGGATTGCATATAACAGGGATGGTAAAAATTCAAGACGTTGAGAGCCGCATGATCTGTTTTCTGGGAATTCGAGAGCTGGAAGTGCAAATTTATATCGCTTGAAAAATAATGACACAGGTTTTGAACATAAAGAAACTTTTGAAATAAACTTTCTCATACTATCAGGTAAATGAGATGCGGAGTAACTGCACGGTAGAAGATCTTGATCTTAAGTTTCTCTAGAAACTTTAAGCTCACAAGTTCTGTACTTGATTCCGAGAACCTTGAATTTCAACTATTGTTCTATAAACATTTTTGCACTGAATTATATCCTCTCAAGTAAGTACCACCACAATTCGTGCCAACGAAGGCGAAACTAACAATCTTGAGATTGCTAGTTTCGCCTTCATTTTAAGATCCTGTATATTACATCCCTTGACATAGCCAATTGTCGTCCATTTTTCGGATGACTGTGGAATTGCATATAACAGGGATGGTCAAACTTCAAGACGTTGGGAGCCGCATGATCGGTTTTATGAGAGTTCGAGAGCTGGAAGTACAAATTTATACCGTTTCAAAAATAACGACACAGATTTTGAACATAAAGAAACTTTTGGAATAAACTAATATGTGATTACCATGCATATATGAGAATATGGATAAAATGGATATGTGATTAACATGATTACATATAAATATGAATAAATACATCTTATATCTACTGTTTCGTGTTCAGAAAAGTTAAATTCCAAGAAAATAAAAATTTGTAACTCTTATACTGGGCAACAGAGCATTTTATCTTCAGGTAGAGAAACCAAATATTTTCTTCTGATTCCTTTATACCACTACGTTTATAATTACAGTTATTTTATATTAGCAGAAGTAAAATAAATCGGTAGCATGTTCATTGGTCTACATTAAATGAAAAATTTTATTTGAGTAAATTTCAAATCAATATATAAAAGAAAATTGAGCGTTTTTGTTAACTCATGAGCAGTCTTTTAGAAAAGAAAAACTAAATGATACACGTCAACGCATACTGCAGAGAAACTGTTATTCGAGAAAAAGTACACTCATGCCCATAAATTAAGGATAATTCGGAATCACGCGGATATCGAACTCTAAAATAAATATATCACTTGTAAAATCACTACACACATCTTCAAAAATCATATGCAAATTTCAGGAAGTAACCAGATGACACCGATGGTACGTCACAATGACGAGAGTGTAAGAGAGTGATATATAAGTAATACAGGCAAAGAAGTAAAATTGTTCGCAGGCGCTTTATAAGCATTTCAGTGCAAAAACCGAATAGTTACGCCCCAAAGGACGCATTTGGATGATTTTTGACGTGGTAGCATTATCGGCCGTCTGGAATGTGGGCGTATCCAACTGAAGTATCAGACGAACTTGGAATTGCCCAGAGTGTCATCTCCAGGCTTTGGCAACGATAGGCCGAGCACAGCCTCACACCTGTTTCGTCAGCTCTCTTCAGCCACTGGTACGACAATTTCAAGGCAGACCGTGTACAAACCCTTAGGGCAGATGGGTCTATATGCTCGTAGTTTCCGACGAGTCCAGGTTTAGCTTGCAGTCTGATTCTCGCCGGACTTTCATATGGAGAGCTCCAGGTACCCGTTACCACCAAGAAATCATCACTGAACGACACCGTTACGGTGGTGCAGGAGTCCTCGTTTGGGGTGGAATTATTCTGGGTTCCAGAACTAACCTGCATGTTCAAATTGGTACAAGCCAAATCTATCAGGATGTCATTCTGGAACAACATGTACGTTTGTTTCGGGGCGCCATGGGCGCACAATTTGTGTTTATGGATGACAACGCCCGTCCTCACCGTGCTAACATCGTAAGCGAATGCCTTCAATCGGAGGATATCACCCGTGTGGACTGGTCAGCATTCTCATCGGACTTGAATCCAGTAGAGCACGAGTGGGACATGCTTGGCCGACGAGTTGC
This sequence comes from Stegodyphus mimosarum, assembly GCA_000611955.2. NCBI lineage: Eukaryota > Metazoa > Arthropoda > Arachnida > Araneae > Eresidae > Stegodyphus > Stegodyphus mimosarum. The sequence continues at coordinate 154,494 of KK112982.1, read as the reverse complement.
AGCCCGTCAACCTCCTCCTACATGTCTACCGGAACTTCGGAGAGCACTGCTTTTTGAGTGGTGAAATATCACCCAAGATCAGATCGATAATTTGATACTCAGCATGCCTAGGCGTTGTACGGACTGTATTGCATCGTCTGGGAGACATACAATGTATTAACACTCATACCAACCATGTAATATTGGTTTTTTGTAAATAAGTTTTTTTTGTAATTTGCTCCAGGAAGAAAAAATCGCTGATTTTTTTAATAATATCAAACATATAGCATCTTTTTTTGCTCCTTACCTTTTGTTTAATAAATAAGCTTTACAAATAAGTCAAATTTGTTTTGCTTCTAACTCTTCCTTTGCCTGATTTTACATTATCCTTAATTTACGGTCATGAGTGTATTTATTTAAAAATAGCTATTAACTTGTTTAGGCTTTCACTTAAAAAGTAATTTTATTTCTACACACAATTAACATAAGGAACAACATACTGAGATTACTCGAATCTTTGTATCCTAAGCTAAGAAATCATTATTATCCAGTACTTCAGCGTGGCATCCAACGGAATCTGCCAGAAGTTTCAGTAATCAGTTCATTGCGCATCATTGAAAATTCTCGAAACTCTCTCTCGAATCATCCCAATAATTTTGAGCATAGATAGCGAAGTTTATGCGCATCATTGAAAATTCTTGAAGCTAGCTCTCGAATTATCCTGATAATTTTGGACATAGATAACGAAGCTTATGCGCATCATGGAAAATTTTCGAAACCACATTTTGAATCGTTACAATAATTCTGAACATATATAACCTATTGCTAATAAATCTAGCAGTTCATGTCTGGCTATATAAACGCTTCGTCGAGCACATATTCCAACCGTCTACCAGCCGAACTCTTCAACCTAGCTGTTTAATTTTGAGCTGTTTTTCAGATACATAGCAAATCGAAACTAATGCTACAGAAAGAAAACATACCTGTCACAACTATACTGAACTTATTTCGCAATTGCAGATATAACATGAACTTCATATTTCCGTAGACATGCACAGTACTTCAAAAAGCAACATAACCGGAATAGTAATTACCAGAAAGGAATTATTTGTAATTTTACGTATTTGTTGCTCTGACGATGAGCAGCAGTGGACACTTTGAAATCTATCAAGTTTTTACAAACATAACATCAGAAATTAAATTAGCGATTAATAAAGAAACATGACATTGCATGATTTTTATTTCAAATTCCATTTATATTAAAAAATTAAATTATATTTATTCAAAACAAGTCGCATTTCAGATGGCAAAGCATTGCAAGTAGCTCGCGAGCCGCAGTTTGGTCATGTCTGGCATATAATTTTGAAATACCGTGAAAGACCCTACGGCAGGCATGGTTAACCTTTTTTGACTAATTTCCCAGTTAAATTACGGTTTAGTATTTTTAAATGTCTAATGTGCCACTTGTTGTATTTCTTATTATATTGCTTTGATTTCAAACTATCGAATTGCATTTTGTAACTATATACACTGTATAGTTATTAACTTGCATCATATGTAAATTGAATAAACACTATTTTAAAAATAGTTTAATATTAAGATAATATAAAGTGTTCTAATGCAAACACCTTTTACTGTAGTAAAAAAAAATAAAATAAAGGTAAACAATGTTAGGTATTTTTAATTTTTTATAATATGAAAAAATAGATGCATCTATACAAGTAAAAATATAAAATTAATTGCCTTTATTTTTCCCTTAAAAAAATGGTATCCTCTTTAAGATGCTTCCCTTAATATAAACTTTTTGTTTTTCAAAATACATTCATTTAATAATATAAACAAATGCTACACTACTTTATTCAAAAACTACACGCATTAATCCCATTTAATTTGATACATATTGCTGAATCTTATTAGCCATGTCATTTATACACTGATAATCAAAATTAAACGATAATGACAGAAATGAAATGTAACTAACACTTAATGAACACGCATTAATAGAAATTTAAACATTAGTTAACATAAATTACAATGCTCCGTAGTTGATTATTCACAAAATATTGAAATTAAAACCAAATTTATAGAAATTGGAAATTGATGGAAAAATTAAGTCACCTCTTGTGGAAAGCATTTTTCTTTAATACGCTGTACAGTCTCCTTGGACAGACATGTCTTAAGTCACCTTACATCTTGATTTCACAGGCTTTATCAAAGTGCTGACCTAGTCTTGCGAAATTGCACATCATTCTTCAAAAAGTGCATTTTCTGCTTTGGAAGAGTCCGGGGATGAATGTGGAGCGCTGAAATTCGGCACTCTAAGGCATCCCACACATGCTCAGTCAGGTGAGTAAGGTGGCCAATCCATTCAAGTGATATCTTCTGTTTGCAAGTATTCTGACACTACATATGCTCGATGAGCATAGTCATCCATTAGCAAAAACTCTGGGCCAACAGTTTGGGGTTCCAATACCTCGCATACGTATCTATGAGCAGTTGCGGAACGTCCTTGAAAGATATGCAGCTTGGTGCAACCATTCGTCATGATTCCTCCCGAAACCATTAAACTACAGTCGTGGAAACGGAATATTTCATGGACAAAGGAACACAGGTTATGTATTCCTTTCTCTCTCCAGATCAAAATATGTTTAGAAATTATTACTGTTCAGACTATATTTGGACTCGTCAGTAAACAATACTCGGGCCTAGTCATCTTGACTCCATTCAACATGATGACGGCACCACTTTAAACAGACCCCTCTGGAAGTTGGAGTGATTGGGACATAAACTGAAGTGATTAGCACATTTTCTCGCACAGTCCGAACTCATGAGCCTTCATGCAGCAGTAAAGCAACTAATCCGAGGTTCTGTGGCAGTCTGGAGGTCTAAAGCCAAGACTCTTGTAGTCGCTTCGCAATTTCTTCGAGCCGACTATGACAGAAAACAGGCTTCTAATGCAGTTGTTGCACTTGGTGGCTCTTGACCAGGCTATCCATCAACTGATTCAGTTTTAGAAAGAGGGTTGAACCTCTTAATATTTGAGGGATATTCAAATATTTCACTTTGAGGGATATTCAAATCTTGGGTGACCCATTTTTCTATAACCTCCAGCAATTCTACCAATTATTCGTCACTTTTGACCTTCACTTACATGATGCCATTCAGCCATAACTACTCAATACTGTTCACTCTCGTATACAATCACTTTAAACAATTACAGACCAGAATTCCAGCAAGCATCCATTGCGCACCACATTGTCAATCACCAAATTCACATACTTCCAGCACTAACATATCCGCAGAAGTGCAATTTTATGTTCATTTCTATTTAATTAACATAAACAATTATAGCATTGGGCATTGGTTGCAACTTAATGAGGGTATTTTTCTCATTCTCCTTTAATTCTGATGACCAGTGTATTTGGCTCACAGTTTATTGTCTTCAATAAGATTCACTTAAACAAATCTGAACCAAGGCGGTTTCTTACAGTCGATTTTATAGAGTTGATTGATGAAAACACCTGCTCACAAGTGTATGAGGATCCAAACATTGTAAGCAGTGTTACTGCAAATTTTTTCATGGCCAAAAATTTTTGTGGAAGATCATTCTATCATTCAAGGATTAAGTTTCCTGACTTTTAGATGCAATACGTGGAATCCGCACACTCGAGTTCTTCGAATGCTTCACCCAGTTTAACAAATTTGCTCCCCAACCCCCAAGTAGAATTTTCTTTAAATTCTGTCAATCTAATATGTACCTGTGGTATGCCACAAAATACCTGTCGTATGCCACTTTGTTATTCCTGCCCTTTGGCCATTTTTATTTTGCCATCCCTCCCCTTTAGCACAATTTTTTATTGTTCCCATAATGTTTTTTTACTTAACACTTTAAATTGGTTTAAATTAAAATTTGATCTTCATATTAATTTAAACCTATTTAATACAACTATAATTAAAAATACATATCAAATCATTATTTCTGTAACACCACATAGGTAACTTTCTTCGAGCTTTTATGGAGGAATAAAATAAAATTTTACTGGTCATTTTGGTAAATCAGGTCTTATAAGAAATAAAATTTCCATTTGTACCATAAAATTTGATTTTATTTTATAAATTAAATATTCCTTAAGCACCTAATACATGCAATATTCAGTTTAGTTCTCTCAGCTTTTATACCTTCATAAAATAAAAGATCATTGATCCAGTTCGGTAAACTACATTACCATATTCTCATAATTAAAATTTTTAAATTACCACAAAATTATCATAAAATTTGATTATTTCATAATATAAAAACAAATGCTTATACCTAATTTTGCATAGCATTGCACTTGGTTCTTTCAGCTTTTGCACATTTTAATAAAAATAAAATTCATTGGGTCCCTATTTTAAAATAAAACAACATGTTCTTACAATTAAAATTCAAATTTTTACTATCCTAAGATTTGGTTATCCTATTACATATCATGTTATAATATACTAACAGTAACAAAAAGTTTTCAGAATAAAAATTTTTTGGGTTATGTCAATTTTAACAGAGAGCAGGGATTAATCACCAAACAATATAGCAAATCCAGAACCATAAAGAAAACCAAGTAATAAAAATTCCAAAATTGCATTTTTTACTTGGACTTGAACTCGCATTATAGATATGCATAGTGACGATGTCCATGCAGAAAGCCCTGTCATCTGGAATCAAATCCAAATCTAACTACCTTTCTGAAGCGACATTACCATTCAGGCACCAGTACACCCAAGACGAAAACAGAACATTTAGAATGGAAGAAATTAAAATTAATTTTCAATATTTTATGTATATAAAACAGATATTTTAGTTTCATTCATTCGTATTTCACATCATGCTGTGTTCGTGGGGACAATGGTCAAATATCAGCAGATTAGGATTTACACCAGCAACCTCACAAAAAAAGTGGTTTAAACTTTCATGAGATAATAAATTTCAGCCATATACAAAGAAGCAACTCAAATAGCTAGCTCGTAACTAAATAAATAATTACACTAAATGATGCATATATAGAATAGTTTTAAAACAGTCCCTTAAGAGCTATTGTTTCGAGCAAAATGCATTTAAAAATTTCACCTGGCTTATTTTCTTAGAAAAGCTGACTTTTAAACTTGGCAGAAAACTAAATAATTCCGATATGCTGTTCAACTCATACATTGGCTGGGTTTGGTTTATTTAATCATGCCAAAGCACTCGAGGGCTATTCTGCCTAAAGGGAGGAATGCCTTCGTGGGGAACTCTGTAAAAGAAACTGGTTTGTATACACATTACACATGGGAAACATCATGAAAATTCACATGCATCCAGCCCATTCACCTGGATTCGAATTCTGGACAGAATATCTGGTGTTTGGCAATTTTCCTGCTCATCCACTGCCAGGTTCTATCTCACAGAATATACATCTATTAGTTTTATTATTTAAATAGACACATATTTAAATGCAACAAAAAATACTGAAAAATAACCTAAGAATTTTATGCAGGCATAAACATCAGATTGTGCAAATTTCTCGTGCCATTTTTTATCCCACATAACAAATACCATTCAGGAACACACTGTGCTTCTTCATTAAGACATGAGTCTAATGCACAAAATAAAATACAGGAAAACTCATGACAAACTACCTTTCAAAGAGGCCAGTTTTTATGAGGCACATAGAAGATTTTGTTATACACTAAACTGATAACAGTTCTGTGTTTATTAATTTAAAATAAACTAAACTTAGTTATCAGGAAATCAGGAAATATTTTTAACCAGTAAATTTTAAATATTTAGTACTATATTGGTATGTTAGCAAGTTATAAAATAATGCTTCAGTGGAAAATAGTCACACAGAAATGCAAAGATTTATTTGATAGCAAAATTAACAAAAATACAGTATCTATATTACACAATCTCATCCACAGTTAACTTTCCATTTTGGAGGTAAGATTTAGCTTGAAAATAAGAGACGAGGGTGTAGTAGAATCAGCAACCACAATTTGTTGGCCATCAACGATACCCAATTCTAAAAAAATGGAATTATTAAAAATTACACATATGCAACATAAAATTACACATATGCATCACATTGATGATAAAGCAGAAATGATATTCCCACAACAGGTCATCAGCAACCCATCTGGTCACCTACAGCCCACGAACCATGATCAAAACCAAAGAAACTGATAATGTTACCATGCTGAAACATATGAAAAGCAACAGTACATAAATACAAAGAAATTACACACACTTACATGCCAAGATTATTACATTAAATTACACATCATCACAAGTTGAACGCAGTCATGTGATCTTGAAAAAGACCTGTTTTATAATTCCTGCGCCATTTGGCTACAGGATGCTGTTTGTGCTCTGATAGTCAATGGCAGGCAAGATGCTAAACGTGTGAGACGTTAAAAGCCAAATTAGCCTAATAATATATCTTCAACTGTTTAAATATTATTATATTTTTGTTGTTAAATTTTATTATGTTATTTCAAGAAACATTCTTGCACCATTAGCCACACTGAATCATCAGATGCAATTTCATATCCCTCAATGGTAATCACTGCATTTTACCCACAAAGAGATCTATTTGACTATATATTTTGTTATAAAATGAATTTATTTCATATTTGTTACCAGCCATCATTTTACTACTATGATTTTACATTCGAAAAGGCAAACAGAATAAAAATATGTGCTCAGTGTTGATGTTTATGAAGTATTAAGTGCTACGGTACTTTTTTTATATATTCGTTACACGTGATGCAAACTGATGAAGATATCCTGACTGTTACTGCTTTTAAAAAAGGTTCCAAATTTTTGTAGCTCTTCTGGCATGTTTATTCAGAAGAAGTTTAAATTGGAATGCTTCGTTTTAAGGCTTAAGTTTATTTTAAAAAAACACGTAAGATAGTTATTTTTATGTATTTAAAATTGCAAATTTTAAAATTCCAATCATACACTCAATAGGATGCTATGAGCCTTGTTATTATGATCTAATTTTCAATTTGCATTCTGAAACCTTTTTCATGAGAGTTTTATGAAATGATTAAGCTTTAAGGCATGAGTTTCCTACTTGTTTGATTTATGATCAATTTATTATTGACCAGTATTTATTATTACTTTAGTTATTATTTCCAGCTCTAGCAGTGACATCAGCATTTTGGCTAACATAATTCTGAAAGGCAAAGAGAAAAATGGCAAAGAAAAAAAGGGTGAACGGAACAAAATGTGTGTGGCATGGATGCACTCAGTGATACATTTACAAGTAAAGTTTTCAAAAATGGGAGTAATAAAAATAAACCAAGAGATCATTGAGCATTAAAAAAAAATTTAGTGCTTTCTATATGCATGACAAGTTAACATCAACATTAACACACCCACACCTAAAAAATTATTTGAGACAAATCTTTGCGCACTGAAACCAAGGATTAAATGTTGGAGAGAACACAGGTAATGCTGGTTTGTCATTTTAATTTAAAGCATTATTTTCAATTTGTTAGAGAATCAGAGGCCTTACTGTTCAGATATAAAACAACACTGCAGCCACCCTTATGTCTCTCAATACAGTCAGAAATTTGTCTCCACTATCGGCAGATCGTCGTCACCATTCGGAAAGGCCATGGGGCACTATCGTGGATACAGTTCCTCTCATATTCTGTGTAATTATTTGTTTAAGATGATCTTATAGATATTTGGTTGTCCAAGTGTTGACACCCCTAGCAGGACCAACAAAATTTATCTGATGATTCACAGTCAGGTGATCATAAAACATAATTAATACTCATAACTAATGACAAATGCAGGTAGATCACCTGATGTTACAGAGACAAACTGGTAGGTCACCTTTGCAAGAACATTACAGGAATTTATGAAAGAATCAGAATATTAATTATACCAAAAATACTCAAATGATACGTGAAGCAAACTTTTAGTGACCTCAGTGCAGATATTATGAAAGTTACAATTATTTGGTAGTTTAAGTTCTCCAGATTTGTGGAAGAGAACTTAATTAAAAATGGATTCTGTGAGGAGTGAATGCAAACAGTTAACAAAAGTTATTCAGAAACTTAAATGTAATTTCTCTGAAAATAAGGTTAAATACAGTATACGATACAAAATAATGATAAACTGCTTTGCACTAGCACATCACTTCATTCAGTCAGAGATGAATGCATGCTATTTCTCTGATGAAGTATTGAAATTTATTCATTTAATAATGCAACTGCATTATACAAGAGCAAAATTTTTTCCCATACTCTGAGATTGAAACCAATTTTCCCTCCCCCATACTATGATATTGAATACTTTCGGATCCACTCGGTTACACCGGTTTAGTTTATTTGATCATGGCAAAGCATGGCGAGGGCTATCTGCCTAAGGAAAGGAATACCTTCGTAGAGGATTTTCTGTGAGAAACTGACTCATATCCATGCTACACATGGGAAAATCATGAAAATGGCCATGCGGCTAGCTCTTTCACCAGTAATCGAACACAGGTCAAATTACCAGTGTTTAGCAACTTTACAGCTCAATTGCTGGTGGGCCAATGGCTAAGTTGGATTAGCTTAATTGATTAAGAGAGCAATCTGCTTATGTGGAGGAATATCTTTATGGAGCACTTTACAAAGGAAACCAGCTCATAACCCCATTGCACAAGGAAAAAACTCCCAAGCAGCCAGCCCGTTTACGGAGATTCCAACACAAGTCAAACTATGAGTGTTTGGCAACTTTACCACTTGGCCCACTGATGCTAGCTACCTATAGATGTACATGTAGATGGCAATGCATTAGGAAAATAATGTTAAATTTTTCATATATATTCAAAATAATTAAACAAATATATTAGGAAAAAATAAATAAGTAAAACCTTTCAGAGTTTTCTTCAAATTTGGTTTAGTAGCCTCTTCAATGGAAGCAACTGACTGCATGTATAGGGTTTTATTTTTTCCATCAATAGAAGTGGTTATACCAGGAGATTTCATTTGACTGTGGGGGTAAAGAAAATCAAAATCAGAAAAACTTAATTACAATCAAAATTTAAATAACATCACTTTTAATTGAACATAAGGGAAAATTCCTTTTTATGAAAATACCTTGCAGTGAGAGAAGATAATCTTCTCATTGCCACCTGTTCCATGCATGTAGTGCAAGAGGTGTATACCAACTTTGTAAACATATCAAACATTTCTTTGATGTTAGTTTCAATACAAAAGAAAATCTATATTTTGAGGAAAATATTAAATTGCCTTTATGAAAAGCAAAATTTCTTCAATTAATCAATGCCAAAAGTGTATGCCAAAACTAATAAATTATACGAATCAGTCTCTTTCGCTTTCAATATGAAATTACACAAATCAAACTTTTTTTAATAAAAATTATAATGAAATTATAATAATGATTGTAATGAAATGATAATTCTGTTTCAAGGAGATTATAATCCCTTTTTATCGAGAGAATCGATGTCCGTATACACTTCTGCATGTGAAAATTAAGTACTTTTAAGAATCATGGATGAAAAAAATTAAGAACTTATCAAGCAAATAACAAATGAACAAACTAAAACAATTATCTATAGCCAAACTTCACATTTGTAATACTCTTGTAATTTGTAAGAATAAAATAAATCAGTAAATAGGATGTATTGCAGTACAAAGTCCGAGATCCGGACTCGTCGGGACTTCGGCGATTCCGAATTTGGGATTTTTCCGGATATTGCATCATCAGTTTAAAACTTGTAAAATCTCATGTAAAAATTATAAAATTTAAAATATGAAATCGTGATTTATGAAATAATGAAGCATTTACGATCTAAAGGGTAAGCAAATTTACAAAAAAAGTTTAAAATTTATTTGTTTACTATATTAAACATTTCTTTCAATGTAAGTTGTTTACATTGCTTTTTCTGTGCTAATATTTTCTCATTAATTCTGTACACAGACATAATTTCTTATTCAGTTACAAAGTTTTATTGTTCAAGTCGTAATTGCTGTGTCAAGAATTCTGACTGACACTTATCCAAAAAAAAAAACTGTTGGCCATTTTGAGGTCCAGATTTTAGATCATTCCGGATATTGGAAGTCCATATCTCGGACTTTGAACTGTATTATTAAACACAATCTAATATTTAACTTAATTATAAAATAAATTCAATTACAAAATTAACATCATAAACCTTTTCAAGCAATCAGCAATAAATTATAAAATTTCTTGAAACGTTTACATTTTACACTTACATTCCCACAAAAGAAGATTAGTGGCTTTACATTAAATTTTACTAACAATCATGTTTATATTGATTCTTTCTTTGAAGCCTCATTTCATCATATATTTGCTTAATCCAGAGGTACATGCAAATTTTATGTCAAGTGGCATAAGTTAAATTTTGAAATAAAACACTCAACATGACTCAACAGAAGTTTGGCTGTAGACACTGCAGCTGCTTGCTTAGAGACAAAGAGCCACTGATCGGAGCAGATGTTAACGGATGGCGTTGCTATGGTTGGTATGTGTTGAAAATTAGTTGCACTTTGTCTGATCCAGTCAGTGTAATCCAGTTAATATGCACTATTTAATATAAAGTTACTATATGCCACTGAAACAGCAGAGATGATAGGTTATTTTATATTATTTTAAATCTCACTAGCCGTACGGAATAAAATTTTATATTAAATTTTACATTTTTGTGCTGTATCTTGCATCCACAATAAGGCTTAAAGAAAGGATATAACTCACATTAACATGTAGAGATAATTTCTAAGGGTGAGCAGTTAGTTATAAATAATTAAATTACATAGTTAAATACTCTTAGTCATAACAGATTTACATGGCTACAGTTACATTTTTTTTATTTCTAAAATGTATCCACTAAAAAAGCTCTAAGAACAATTTACAGTTAATGATATTAATTCTAAAATTATATTTAAGCACCATACAAACCCCGGCGAATTTATCGCTGATAAACAGCAATTCTTACCCCTTGAAATACTTTAAACAATTTTTTATTTCTTTTTGTGAATTGGATTTTTGAAATCAACAGCATAAAAGCTTGAATTTCACAATCTCTATCATTAAATAATAAAGAACTGAAGTGTTTATGCATATTCCTCATTTTATAAAAAATTGATAGAACCCAAAGTAACCAGTTTGAAGCACACAGTCTTCCATCCAAATATGAGCACCTCAAAGTTTGAATTTTAAACTTCAATAGACAGAAATCTTAGAGCCCCTATGTTTGACTTTTCAGAGGCACAGTTGATCCTGAGTTCCTATTAGTTTGGTTTCGTTTATTTGATTACGGGAAGCACTCAAGAGTTATATGTATAAGGAAAGGGATGCCTTCGTGAAGGACTTTCTGAGATGAACTAGCTCATATACAGGTCACTAGTGGTCACTCATACACAGCTCATGGGGAAAACAATGAAATGCCTATCCATCCAGCTCATTCACAGAGATTCAAACCTCAGACTCAAGTACCAGTGTTCAACAACTTTACTGCTTGGCCACTAGTGGGCCTCTGGGTTCCTGTTAATGGGAACAACTCTTATCCACGTTGAGTTCAGCTGGTCAATGATTACCTGAAAAGTGAGGATACTTACCATATGGATTGGCTAGCCAAATCCTTCCTCTGTTATAAATGTATATTCATAACAAATTTCATTAAAATCTATGCATTAGTTTTCAGAAATTAGACATAATGTACAAATTCTCTTAATTTTGCACATGAGTTTATAACTCAATGCCTAATAAAAATGAAGTACTTGTTTTATATACAAATTTCACTGCAAAAACCTAAATATCTATTATTCTCAAAACAGTGGGTACTTAAAACATACAGAGACAATGAAACTGCATGAATTTCTGTTTTTGTTCTAGGTGCACAAACATGCAAAAATCTGATAATCCTTAACCCTAGCCAATGAGTGAATTAATTCATGGCCAGAATTAGGAGCATTGGGTTATTATTATTTTTAATTCAGTTATGAATTACTTTAACTAAATGTTCTTATTAATTTTATAACTATTAACTGAAATAACTAAAAGCACAGATAATATTTTTACAGAATATTGATAATGTAATTACTATGAATGAAAACCACAGAATACAACCAGAAATAAATAACCTTAAAAACTTACTAATTTGCATTCTCCATAAGAAAATCAAGCACTACTTGTAATTTATCTGTCTCAGAAAAAGTTAAGGTATGGACTTTCTGACTGCAAGCCAAACAATCCTCCTTCAAAATTAAAATCAAAATCAGATACTTATGAAATATTTCATACATGATTTTAAAAAATTCTTATTAGAAATATTCAAAGCCTTTTTATATTATGAAAGAACATTTCTTTTTAGCTTTGTTCTTTACATCACATAAATCCATCATTGTAACTAAAATTTAATTTTTTTAATTAAATTTTCCTATATATTTCAAAGCATCTATTTAAAGCTATTGATTAAAGATAAGCTAATTGAGGATTAATTGAATTTATGTTAAACCAAAACAAACTTCTCATGGCTGTGCTGTGATGCCATTATTGATGCCAAATCACATTATTTGACCACAATAAATATCTGCTAATATCATAAGGAGCTCTGTAATGACATTACAAATCTCTTATTTATTAAAGTTTTCAGCAGATTTTTATTAATCCTAAAATATTCTGATTACTTGAGCTTTCTGGTTAGTTGAATGCTGGATAGTAGGCTTTATATAGTATTAAGGTATTTTAATAAATACTGTTACGAAAAATTGAAAAATTCGGCGGTTGCGCCTGTATGTAAGCTTTCCGGCATAGCCCTAGGGTTGCCATAAAATAGTGTATGGCAGGGTTGCCAGATTGGCGACTTTATCGCCCATTTGGCGACCAAATTGGCGATATCCCATGGTCCAATCGGGAAGCTTCTAGAATAACTTCCTGTCGAGATATTTCTCGAAACGTGCCGAACTTAAAGGAAAGCTATATAAACCGTTGCGTGTCGGAAAGCGAGGAGTTAGTTAGTTGCGAGTTAGTTAGTTGGTTGTTACGAGTTGAGTTGCGAGTTTGTTGCGAAGTTAGTTGCGAGTTAGTTACGAGTAGATTGTGAAGTAGTGTGAACGTTGTGATTATTGTGAGAATAGCTGCTAAGCTACGAGAGAGTTTTGTGAACGGAAAGCAATCGAGATAGTGCTTTGCCGTGAAGCTATCTTTACAGTATAGCTTGACAGTGTATTGGTGATTGTTCCACGGTGTTTATTAGAAGTTTAGTGTTGCCGTGAAGCTACCTGTACAGTTACAGCCTGAAGCTGTGTTGCTGATTGTTTCAGCGTATTTATTGTAGATTGTCGACGCTTTTAAAGGCAATTTTTGAACTGTGCTGTAAATAGTGATTCCTGTAAATAAATTGTGCTTTTTACTGTTCTGCATCGTGTTTTCATCGGATACTCTCAAATCTACGAACCCGTAATAACGCAACAATACATTTAATACATAAATTATAAAATAAAAGCAAAAAATTAGGAGTGCTATTTATGCATTAGTCCAACTACCTAGATGCAGTTTGCCAAATTTTCAAAGGGGAAAAAAATTACTTGCAAAAAACGGTGCATACATACAAATTAGTGTACACATAGTATTGTTTCTTGGTTCAGGCAACATTGTTCAACATATTTCTTATTGTACATTATATTTTATTATGATCTATTTTATTTTGTTTGTATGTACATTCATTGTTACTTTCTAAGTTAGCCTGCATCTTAGAAAAGAATTAAGTCTTGACCTATGCACATTACTTACTGTGTAATATCAGGTTTTAATGAAAATTTCCCGCCACTGCAAATATCGTCTGCACAAACAGTTCACGTTGCTGTGTTTAATCATATTTTGTCAAACGATTTTTGGCATTTGAAAGAGACTTGTTTCAGGACATTTTTTTTTTGTGAAATTTGTAAAAAAATATAGTCATCATTAAGTAGAAGGTGTCTGAAATTGAACTATTATGCTACCAGATTAGAACCATCATTTACTTCCAGTTCTGTTGCAAAACGTCAGAGACAGAATGTCACCAAATCATGTATACAAGTTTAGGTATTACTGCTGTATCATATGACACTGTGAAGGTTTGGTAACGAAAGTTCAAAAACAAGGACTATGAGATTCAAAAAACAGAGCGCTCTGGCCGGCCTACTGATGTTCATGAGGCCTGCCTGCGAGAACCTGTGGAAAAAGATTGTCATGCAACCACATCGGGAGCTTGCTAAGAAATTAGAGATTAGTGGCATGTCCTTAGTCATGCTATGCATCGCATAAACTCGATGTACAAGTTCAGTTGCTGGGTGCCGCATGAGCTGACTCAAGCAGATAAGGACAGATGTGTTCGGGTCTGCGCTAATCTGCTCAAATATCAATGAAAGAACAAAATTCTGGACCCAACCTCACTTGTGATAAAAAGTGGATTTACTTCGACAAAAGAGGCTGAAAAGGGAGTTGCCCTGTGCCCAGTGAGTATGTCGGCAGCATCACAAAGTGCAATTTGATTAATAAAGAGATATGCTTTATATCTGGTGAGATTGTCATGGTATTATCCACAAATCTGGAAAAAAGTAACATTCTCGACAATAAGGTGTGCAACGAGATGCTAGTCCGTGCTGACACCGCTATCAAGGGAAAATGCCAAATGAGTTCCGGCACAAAAAGGTAATGTTCCATGCACAACCACATGTGGCTGCATTCACTGGCTGGACCCTGTATGAGATCTTTTTGGTTATACCCACCGTAAAGCCCCTACATCGCACTTTCGGGCTTCCACCTTTTTTCACACCTGCAGCTACACCTTGCTGGTGCTATCTTCCATTCTGCATAGGATGTCTGAAATGATTTGATGTTGATCTGTTTTTGACTCGCAGCCACCGAATTTCTGAGCCAAAGGCTTTGAAAAACTACCAAAGCATTCACAGAAAATCATAGATTTGTGTGGTGATTACTACCCAATTAAAGGTACTGCTTTCAAGGAGTTTTTTTTTTTTTTTTACTTTAAAGAATGTTTTTTTTTGGGGGGAGAAAATTTCCATTACAACCAGATATTAGCTATCAGACATATACTTTAGACAACTCTTATGCTTGCCTGATCTGCCATTTTGGTTTTTAACCCACGTTTTGTATTCAGGAGAATTCAGTGCTGGTGGAACATGTAAGTTTCATCCTCAGACTCTGGTAAGTTGCCCTCCATCAGTAGAGTAAACTGATGTTCTGCCTCAAAATTGGGACTAAAGCTTAACAGTTTAAAAGTCCCAGCGATACCTAATATATACATATTTTAGCCTGTATCTTGTTTCAACCTGTACCTGCAAAATACTGTGTTCCTGCAGGTAAATTCCATAAGCATAAATTTTAAAATTCACTCTAAGGCACAAAACATCAAAATTTGTTTGTAAAAACCTTTGGAATTGAAATACAATAAAATATATTCAGAAACAGTGATATCGCATGTAAAAAATAAAAATTATTTTGCACAACATTGCCTAAAGAATAAATCATATACTTATGTATTATTACAATGACCTCAGTTGCTTAGTTTTCAGAATGTACCAAATTCTGGCAACAATGCACATAACCATTCTCCAGGCAACCATGTTGATAACAATCCTTCAGTCAAGTACCATTACCATTTTCACGTGCACTCCCTTTGTTGTATTTGAAGTTCCAATGATTTTACAGACAAATCATGAAAATTTTTTAAACTAATTTTAAAATATGCACTCATGGAATTTGTGAGCTATGGAAGAAACTGCACTAAGTTTTGCAGGAAAATAGTATTTTGCTACAAAACTGCTAAAGGGAACAATGATGCGATGTATTTTGTAGACAGCTGCTACATAATACCAATGTCACATGCAGCACTGCGATTGTGCAAGTCTCTGATGTTTTTTAAAATGAAAACAGATTGCTTTGGACATGGGGAGAAGACAATGCAAAATATTTTGCTGGCAGGATTTCATGAAAAATGCAAGAGTTTTATTTTTTTAATGCATCATATAATACTTATTTAATAATTAAAATTTGTATTTTAAATTGCTAAGTGTTTTTTTATTTGATATATTGATAATGCTTGCCAATGTATGAAAAATATCAATAGTTTAGGAAACTTTAAAAAAAAAATCATGAAACCTGCCCATTTGTACCCAGTAAGTAACTTGCCTTATCATCAGAAAAAATCCCCAAATTGCACCAAGGTGGTGGCATTAATACTTAAGTACCAAATAATGATTGCAGTGTTAGGCACATTCTGAAAATGTGGCACTTTTTACTAAAGTGGATGCATTAACATGCATATCATTTGGAAGTACTTTTGGACATTACCAAAAAGATGCTCAATTTCGATTTCAAGCATTTACTTAATAATTCAGCTTTTAAAATTAAACATGACACAAATTTTTGGAAAAGAATAAGCAACTCATATTCACTTAAATGTTTATACTATGAAAATTTGTTTACCTTTCTTTCAGCTTCAAATGTATATGTGTAAATGCCATCGATGTCATTAAATACCATGTAATTATTTAGAGATACATAAGCACTGAAAGTAAAGGAAAACAGTTACAATCTGATATTTACTTAATTCCACTTAGTTAGTTAAAGTTACTGAATTTATCAAAAGATGAGAAAAAAGAAACAGAAATGCTTACAAAAAAGTGCTAAACAGAAAACGATAATGGAATACATAAAAATTACATATAAAACACTGAGCATTCATTGTTTTCTAAACTTATATTGAGTTATGCAAACTAAAATAACTTTCCTTTTGATCTGGTAAAGTAAAATTTTCAAAAGAATTTGAAAAAAGGCAATAGCAGGCTCTATTTCTTTGAATATTGATTCAAAACAAGACTTCAGGTCAAAAAGCATCAGAAAATAAGGTGCTTAATTTTATGAAAGTATGCTCTTAATGTTACTGATAGGAAAGTTTCATTTTTATTAAATCTCTCCCCCACTCCCTGCCCCCCAAAACCTAAAAGATTTTAAATTAAGTGGCAATCAAAATTAAATAGAAAAAAATCATTATAAAAATGATTGTTTTAGCAATATTTTTCACCCATCCTGTAGCTATAGGATCTTATCTGTAGCTAGACCAATTTATAAATTTTTATAGTAAAGTATATCATTCATCTATCACAAACAAACAAAAAAAAAAAGGAAAGAGAGAGAGAAAAAAATAATAATACTTAATTTCAATAAAATATTCCTTCTCAAGAGAAGTTCATGACAGCAATATAATCTTATTAAAGTAATTCAATTTATGAATCCCCCCCAAACATTAAAAAAAAGCTTTTTTATAATCTTAATGGAACAACAGAAACAATAATAATTAATTCGAATAACAATATTCATTACACTTGAAGGATTACAAAACTTTTAAGCAATTCAATACAAAAGCATTATGATATCAACCTTAAAAGTCGGTCATATTCAAATCATGAAAGTCGGTGGAGATTTGGCAAAGTTGCACCGTTCATTCCTGCAGAATTCTGAGGAAACTGATGGTTTACTAAATGATCAATGATCAGTATTCTTAGGTGTTCCCACCCCCCTTTGTAAAAAGGCTTTCATCAGTTTGTACTACTTTATTAGGCCCTCCAATAATTTTGCCAGAAGCTCTATTTAGAATGATATGAGTACAAACACTCTATAGGTAATTTGTTTTAATCTTAATACACCATTTTTATGATAGGCTCTCATAACTTTAAACTAATCTCCAACTTGCTGTTGTATAGGAGGCACATCCAAAATTTTAAACATTTCTTTCAAAATGCAAGAAAAAATATAGTAATAACACAATTAATATGTATCCTTGTTCCTAAAAGTAAAGCTGACTTATAGAGAATCAATTGGGGTTACAAGTATATCAGAAGATGACACAGGGGGTGATGAGTATACTGTTACATCACATTTATTCACAAATGGCCCTAAACCACACTGCATGGTGACAGTTTCCCGATCGATTGGATAATACGTAAGTAGCATCAATTTATTCATTAATTATAATTTCAAGTCCAATACCAGAAATTATTTTTTCACTTGTACACTAGCTATCATTAATTACGGAAAAATCATAACAATGGCGATTACTCAAAAATTTACGCATAGAATTTAATGAAACTGACCCACAGTATACAACACATAGTAAGGTATAAAATAAACCTGAAAAAAATTATCAAACAATTATAGTATTATAAAAATTAGCATATGTATAAAAATGAACACATCAGATGTAGCATTTAGATTAAAATAACATTCTGAATAATGATTATTGGAAAAGTTAAACAACAAGAATCAGCATAATGTTTGTAAATTTTGTGGGACTAGTTTTGATGGTTTAAATACAGAACCAACTTCTTCAGCGTAATGCTTTTTGCAATTATGCACTCTTGTTGTTTATCTTCTCCAATAATTGGATGTGTCAGTTTGGTATAGGAAAATTACCTTCAATATGGACTATGTTTCTCCCTAAAAGCAGTACAACACATACAGCGATGTGTGATGCTGTCAATTATTCAGTCTATCAGTTCTGTAGGAAGTGTGAGTCATTGCTTTTACAAAGCAGTTGCAAGCCTGCACGTCCAGGGTTTGAAAATGAGGATTGAGAGTAGCTATACATCTTCCTACAGCATCCCAAACATGCTTAATGGGATTCAGGTCTGGTGATCAAACTGGCCACTCCACGAGCTGAATTGTTTGCTGCTGAAGAAAATCATCATGTGCGAGCCCTGTGCGATCTAGTGTTGTTGTCTTGTAGCAGGAAATTATCACATATTGCCCTGGCATAAGGGTGCATATAAGCATCAAGGATGTCATCGCTATAGGCCTGATCATTCATGGTTCCACATGGAAAAACATGGAGGTCTGTGCGTTCATCCAAAGAGATACCACCCCAAACACAGCCTCGTCCACTCTTTCAAGGATGATTAATGGGTGATAATGGGTTCCAGGTTCTCTCCAAGCAAAGAACACCTACTGTCACTTTGCAGGGTAAACCTGGACTCATCCATAATGAGAACAGTTTTCCACTGATCAGATGTCCGGTGGGTATGTTGCAATGCCCATCTCAAATGTTCCCTTCTATGACATAACATGAACAGCATGCAAGTTGGCCCTTCTATGACATAACATGAAAGGCCTATTGCCTAGCATACAAACCTCCTTTATGAAGCCTTCTATGCATGGTTGACATTCACGCCAGCCTCCTGGTGGTTGCAGCAAGAGAGGATCTGAGTTAAGGTTCTATTCCTTCATGTGCATAATAACAAATATAGGTCATCAACGCTCGTCATAGCAGTTGCCTCTCCTTGCCTGAATCTCCTGGATGTCGAGTGTGTGGTTAGAAATTGTTGGCAAAGTCTATCAACCATATAAGGACTCACATTTAGCCATCTGGCCACTTCTGTCCAACATTTGTCCTGCCTCTAGTCTCTCAATAGCTCTCCATCGCAGTTCTTCATACAAATGGTGCCTGTAGGTCATTGTTAGAAATTGGCTATCCCAGATTTCTTATCTCAATATCACATAGAAATTTGCAGGTTTTATCTCAAACATGCAATTTTATGTTCCTCAGGAATGACATATTTCAATTGCAGCACCACTCTTTTGCATACAACAGTTTTACTCAGCAATACTTCTTTGATAGCACATTCGGATTCGCTTATTTTTGAAGATTTATCGCCATTTTTGCAATTTCTCCTCAATATTTGGAAATCGGTGTAGTTCAACAAATACTTTTTCCTGATATGCATTTTATAATTATTTTTTTAAGAGTTTTTACAGTTTTGGGGGTGTTATAAAGTTGTTACTTGATATAATACAAAAATGTATTTACTTGATGATACACATAAAAATATTAAATGCAAACATATTTATTACATACTTTGTAGCTAATTTAAAATCCGTTGTAC
>KK112982.1:110014-134473 GCA_000611955.2 Stegodyphus mimosarum | reverse complement strand
AAAATTTTAAAAAATTACAAAACTTTGATTAATATGCGTTTTTTAAAATGAACTCAGAAAATAATCACAACTATGAGGTGAAAAAATTAATGCTCAAAAAAATTATAAGAGTAACAAATAATTTTTTGAATACAGATTATCAATATATATAGTACATTAAACAAAGAAAAAGTATTTTAGATGCTTTAAAGTACCAATTTCAGGTACTATTCCGTTATAGGGACCATATGAAACCACAGCAAAATATACGCACAGAATAACCAAATCCAGCAAATGCACCCATTTAATTCCAAACTTCATATAAATATAGATTTCTCTAAACATGCATGAATTTAGATTGTGCGTAAATTTACACAGCTTTAGGTTTTTAACCACTGAAATATTGGCTTAATTTTTTTAATGTTTTCTAACATTACAGATCTAAGAATTTGGAAATTGCCAACGAATGAAAAGTCTACAACAGAATTTTTTTAAAAAAAAAGCCTCATTCATGATAGAAAATCATACTTGAAGAATCACAAGAAAGTGTTTTATTGATAACTCAACAGTGAATGGTAATGTAGAAAAGAATCTTGTAATGACAAGAAAGGATTAAAAACACAAAACTGATTCAAAGGATCCAAAATCCCCTTCCTCACAGCTGTCAGGTTATTTTGGGTGTCAAAATATGATATCTATTGAATTTTGTGAACTTCAGCTGCAGATGAATCACAATACAACTGAATATTGGAACAGTTACATGCCTAAGGTGTGTGCAACAGCTTTAGTTACAAGGCCTACGTTGAAAATCCGCCGATGAGATAAGATTATTGAAGGAAGTTAGAGCCTCTTGGAGAAAGAATAACTTGAGCATGCTCTTCTGCCACAATGTTGTATAGAGAATCAAATGAATGATTTTAGCCACAGTTCTAAATCAATAGACAAAAACTTTGTTTAATGTCATACGATAAAATATCGCAGAACGAAACATTATTTATGCAAATTGCTGGAAAACATATAAGTCAGATTGCTAGGAAGCTTATACAAGATACTTTGAACATTTTACTGTCAAACATAAATGTTAACCTATCATCTAAATTAAACTAATATTCTTAAACAGTTATTTACTGTAATGCTTCCTACCTTGCATTAGGGTTAAGGCCAGTTTACACTTCTCTGAGTAAGCTCCGAGTGACTCATAGCGGGCTGCTCGGTACAACTTCTTGGATAATGTAAACACTCGCTTTGACTGAGTAGAAACATAGGGGATATGAATCAGTGAGTCCGTTTCTACTTTGAACCAGTTGAAAATCTATCTGGGCAGTAACTCGGAGCAGTGTTCGCAGAGATGCCATGCCCAATTTTTCGTCATATCGAAAATGCTGAGATGAAGCGATAATCTAACTACGGCATTTTTTAATGCAGATGCATCTTGTGAAGCATTATGGGATACTTCACTACTCGAATATTACAGCCATTGTTTACAAGTACCTAAATATAATTTGGATAGGTCAGAATGAATTTAAGTTTTTAATATTGCAGAAAAACCATAGAAGAAAATTAAATTAGGGTATCGGATTCAAAATACTTATTTTAAGCATATTTATTTCTTAATTTTCTTTTATCAAAAAACAATTAAATTATATGTTATTCAACTACCCAATAAAATACAGTTTTCAATTTAAAAAATTAATGAAAGGGCAAACATTTATTTTATTTTTTTGATATAAATTTCGAAAAGCGAGTTTCTACTCATGGCCAATTGCACCTAATATAATCTAAAATTTTGAAATTTTGTTTTATAGACTTTCCTTTTTATTTGAACCATAAATCAGATTCTATTTACAAAAAGGCATATAAGGCTATTATTAACATGTTAAAAATCCGAGGGTGTTGGAAAGTTCAAGCAAAAGATTAATAATTTTCGCTCAACCTCATACACAGAAAATGGCCTGAAACACATCTGGAATAAATATGCTGATTGTGCATTTTGGCACTCAAAATAAATATTGCAGAGAACTGTAGTATTCACCTGTCCCCAGAAACTGTAGCGCTCTGCGTTTTAATTTTCCTGGCAGAGCATCTCGAAAGAACACTTTTTTTTTTTCCTTTCTTAAGTGGAGTGACCATTTCCAATAAAGTTTCAAATTATCCTTCACCCATTCTGAAGAAGTTTTTGTAACTCTGGATATCCTCGCCCCGAAGTTCATTTAAAAGTTGATTTAATGCTCCCAATTCATCACGGCGAGCGAGCTATACAGTTATACAGTTACGTTTTGATTTCATTTTCTTTTTCTCCCCCCCCCCACAAACAGAAATTAATTCCTCGGAAACTGCTTCGCAAACTTCAACTACAGCAAGCTCCATGTCGGTATCCATTTTGCAAACAAATGGAGGTGAGGTGTCAGTCCGCTCTGATTGGTGTAAACAGTCTATCGGAGTGCAGGGCTGTGTTACTCGATTCGAGACGCTCGCCGAAAATCACTCAGAGAAGTGTAAATTGGCCTTTACCATAATTATTTTTGACATCAACAATAGTTTCATGATTTTCGGCAATTACGATAATGGAATAGTATGTAATTTCATTTATACTTTGGCTCTTTGAACTTATAACAAGCAGAACATTGTAGATTTAAATTACAAACCTTGTGTTAATCTGTAAGTTACTCCAGGTATATTATACTCAGCAGCTCTCTCTAATGCTTTTTCATATATCCACCTTACATGCTGCGGATCATCTCCATCAATAGGTATATCCCCTGAAATGCAAATATTATATGAAATTCTATATAATTTACAATTACTGTAACAGACCAGAAAACTATGAAACTTTCTCCCTCATAGTTTGGACTGATTGTAGGGTCTTTGTTTTCTTCCTCCTAAGTTTTGAACTTGGACTCAGCAATGCTTGATGGAAAATAAAATGAAAGTTATGCAGTGACCCGGGAGTTTCTATAGAATAAGGATATGCAGCCCACTCTATCTATAATCTATGTTTTTTGTAAATATTTTATGTTATGTTTCTGCAATAAATGTTTAAGATACTTGTTGAGTTATTATTATGGAAGAAAATTCTCATTAATGTTACATTAACGTCCGAGTCAAGTTTTTAAAATTCTGTTTCAATCCCATCCTAATTAATAATAATTTTATAACTAAACAAATATATTTAAAAATCTTTCACAACTAAACAATGTTTTAAAACAATTTAATTATCTGATCAAATGAAATAACAGTAAAACTTTGACTATTCGGGAAGCTCAAGAAATACTGGATAAAAACTGTGGACACTTTAGTGTGTAAACACCGTAATTCACGGTAGAAAGGCCAAAGGAATGGAAGATAAAACTTCCAGTCTAAAATTATAAAAGCAGTAATTTAATTTATAACCAACTTGAATATCAAAAGCCAACATTACATACGATTTCGGAAGAAAACGCATTTCAGACATGCAAGCCTATGTATTTTCATAGACCTTAAACATGCGAGAGTAAAATATCTTATCTGAGTACAAAATTCAATGAAAACCAATGAAAGTTGGCAGATATTCTGTCAAATTTGCAATAACCATTTCGGCAGAAAATAAAGAGAACTGATTATTAATTATGTTATTTAGTTTAATAAGAGACACAAGTTGCGGATATAAAGTAAAATCTTTAATCATTCATCATAAATTTGATTTTGCATGGTATGCTGTTCTGCATATGGCTGATCCCAAATTTTATTTATTTTATTTATTTATTTATTTATGTCAGGATAAAACCAGATATATCTTCTTCATAAATCACACACACCTCACCCCTAAACCATTTTAGTCAGCTTATGGATATTTAATTGTTTTTTTTTTACAAAACTACGGCAAAGATCTTATAATCGTATTGCGAAATCATACTTATTCATTACTGGTGCTAAATCCCACACCTCACGACAGTTTTCGTTGATTCTGAGTTGTATTACTATACTTGCTTTATGATGACTTTACAACTCTCTCCTTTAATTAAATTTTTGTTTAACAAAAGTTTTAAATATTCCAGTTACTTGAGCTTTCAGATTAGTCGAATGTGAGATTGTGTAATGCAAACGCTAAAGATTAGCTAAAAAGGGGCAATAGTCTCTAAATACGATTTTGCATTGATTGAGATCGACTTTAAATATCATCCACTGGAAATGCACTGTTTCCCTTTTCATTCAAGTCTTGCCATTTGACACAATGTAAGATACTAATCTTTCAAACTGAATCTGTTGTGGATTAACGAACTAATCATAATAGATGCAGTTCTTAAAAACATTATTTTTTACTTCTGAATCGAAATTGACTAAAATAAGAACACAATTAATTCATGATATATCTAAATAAAAACATTGGACATTTTTCAGAATGAAATTATACATTTTTTCATTTTTTAAAAAATAAGAATAATATTCTCATCTAAATGCCCATTCATCTAGTATCCTGAAATATGTTTTGCCATTCCATCTAGACCATCCCTACTGATAATATCTATTCATAAACTTTTAAGAAAGCCCTTTTGGATGGCCACTGAAATCTAAACCCTTTCAGACGTTTTTACTAACTTCCTTATAACTTATTATTTCATGTAATCGATATATCACCCTTCTACTTTTCACTGTTTTTTGTTATAGGTTTCAGTAGCCCTGAATACATTGAATCTATCAAGCAAACCAGCAATTGTTATCACTGTGGTCATCTTCCCTGATATGATCTTAAGACCAATATCATTTGGAACTGTGTTTGATCATCTTAAGAGAAAGTTTGGTGCATTCAAAACAATTAATTTCATAACTTTATAATCGTCACAATGGTTAAAATTCTGCTCATTAGCTTAAACAATATTTAAATAATAAAATATCAAAAGAGATAAAACTAAAATATCAGAATTATACGTATTCCATAGCTGCCAACCTAAAATCTGAAGATTTATTGCATGAAAACTGGAAGGTCATCATGTCATGCATGACGTCATCTCAAAGGAACTCCAGACTGACTGATATTAACTAGATAATATGTGATTCAAGTTAATGAACTATGCATGACATGATTCTCATTATAAAAATATTTTAATATTTAATAAGATAGTCTATGTTTTTGGGCTGATTTCATTTTTTAATATTCTTACTTTTATGCACAGGAAATCCTAAATAGGGATGGAAAGCTTCAATTTTTAAAATGATAAAAATAAATATTAATAATATTAATAATATTAATTAATAATAATTAATTAGTATTTGTGTGGATCAACTTATACAATATAGTGAAGTAAAACAAAATTAAATGCAAATATTAGCTCATTAAACATAAAATTCTACATACGTCTACAGAAGATTGAGACTATTCAGATCAAATGAAATTTAAATACGAAAAGTTTAATATGATCATAAAATGTGCTAAGAAAAATGCAATACAATTCAGATACAATTTATAGCAAAAATTAATCTGAAATTCACTTGAAGTGGGGGAATGCAATTTTTACAATTCAAATTTCATTTATTACAGGAAACCCTTTCCATGGTAAAAGCTAAAAAATTAAAAACTGGGACAGTTGGCAGCTATAATATTCTAACAATGTGGTTTATAATCGCCCCCTCCCTACTTGCCCAACACTCAATATACCTCATAAGTTAGGTTAGATTATCAGAAATTAAAATGAATAAGAATCTAACATACTTCTTTCTTTTGGCCAAAGCAAAACTTTCACATATTCTATGCAGTGTTCAGGTAGACGAGGAGTTTGGGCAATGGTACAAAGAGGAAATGTTACCTAAAAACATTTTAAGCAAATATACTGCTAAATATAATAAACTATATTTAATGTAAACATGCATAGGCATGTGCTTCATGTGATTAAAAAAATTACACATATCGAGAAGTTAAATAAATGCTATAAATGAATTTATGCATTTGGCCTTTTCCTTTGGCAAAATGTTTAAAAATGATCAAATAATCTTATTAATAAAATAATGGAAGCATGAGAATGAAAATTAATCCTGTATCAAAATTTTTCGATATTTCTGTTTCTAAGATAAATTATTATGCACTGCATTTTTAAGAAATACATCAGAAAATAAATATAAGTTGAAGCACATATAATATACATTTAATTATTAAATTAAGTTGGATAAAATTATTCAGCATGAATAGGTTTTATGTAATGCATTTAATCTCCTTCAGTACTGGATTAAAAAAATATTCCACATCTGTCATTGCTATAAGGCTACCGAATATCGTGAAACCTTGGATCATGAATGCCTCACCTCAGGAATTATTCGGTAAAAACACCACAGATCAAGAATGATACATCAAGTTATAAACACTCAAATTGGCAGCATATGATTTTCAAAGGTATTTTGAAGAAGCCTTTTGCCACATAATTAACCCCCCAAGAACATTTAATATTTTCCATTGCTTACTGGAAAAACACTCAAATTGGCAGTCTCAATGGGAAAACACTCAAATTCACAATATATGATTTTCAAATGTGTTTTGAAGTAGCCTATGCCACATAATTAACCCTCAGGAATATCAGTTTAATATTTTCCATTGCTTACCTCTCATTAACAAAGACTTGTAAGCCTGTGACTTATAAGATCACAGTTTGGAGCCTGAAAGAATTTATAGCCACACAGAGTTACAGCCACAGACTTAAAGCACTCTAGCACTTAGGGACTTTTTTTTAAACCTACGATACTGAGTCTCTACACAAAAACCATAGGCTAGGAAACTAACAATGAAGACATGGAGAAATAACAAATGGGATATAAAAGCGAGCTCAACAAGAAATAATTACAATAACATCAGCAGCAACAACAAAATGCAAATGTGGAAGAACTCATCCACAAAATTTGTGCAAAATGGGATACGATGCAAAGTTTTCGTGTAACGATATCACCTTGAACCGCTTTATTTTTTATCATGATATTTTAGAACTGTGATGTTTTTTATTTGTTTTCTTTTCTCCCATGATGTTTTGTACCACGACGTTTTCGCCTTGGGTTCTTTTCTCGGTGACGTTTTCAGCTGTAACCGAAAACTCTAACTTCCCATTGTGTTCCCAATAACTAAGCACCAAAAAGAGGAGCGGGTCAGAATCAGTAAAAAAACCCTTAAATTATTTAAAGACAATGGCCACCACATTTTTTTCTAAAATTGTAACTGATGATGAAATGTACCTAACTTTTTTGATATTCCAACACATCAAGAAAATAAAGTATGTGTCGTTAAAGATGATCCCATGCCCACAATGGTGAAAAGACAACGTGCCAAGGAAAAAACAATGTATGCCATTTTCTTCAGAAGTACAGAATTGGTCAAAGCCATCACGCTGAAAGGACAGACGACTGTCACAGCTAACTGGTACATCACTAAGTGTCTCTCAGAAAGTCTTCAAGAAGTGAATGTTAGAAGACTCATGCTCCACTATGACAATGCATTTTCTCATTCAGCAAGACTGACAGTTGAGTTTCTTGAACAAAACACATAATGAACATCTGCCCTATTCACCTGATCTAGCTATGTGTCACTTATGGCTATTTTTTAATTGAAAAAAGAATTTACGTGGACTTTGTTTTCATACCGTAGGTGTGATTGATGAATATAAATGGATTTTTTCATTGATTCCAAGATATGAATGGCTTGAGGAATTTAATCTTCGGAAAATTCACCTGCAGAAGTGTATTGACACTAGAAGAGACTACTTTGAACACTCCTAAAATTTCGAAAGTATAATTCTATGTGTATCTCAAAAATTTCAGACTGACTCTTGCAAAAGAGGATAATATAATGAGAGTTCCTCATTTTTAGCATTGCATTGAAAAAAGCATGTTACCATGTAAAATGAGCAGAAAAGTCTGTATTTAAACATCCACTTAAATAAAAGTTATTCCTTATCAGCGATAACAACAGAGGAAAAGACGTTGCAATTTGTTAAACTAAAAATTTTTTGGATGGCCTGATATATTTTTATGTTTTATTCAAACACTTATTATTTACTGCCTTGTTTTGTTTTTCACATTTTTAATGACGTTTCATATGATTATAAAACTTTCAATTTCAGAAATTATGCCTTATATGCACTTCATATGAGAATGACATAAACTTCTACGCAATACCTGTGGTGGATAAAGATCTAGAGTGCAGTCGATGCAAGCTGTCATTCCTGGTACCATTACTCTTACATTTCCTTTGAAACCTTCAGTACCTCCATCTATCAAAGGTATTAAGCATCCATCTTGCTCCATTTCTTCAGAATTGATGCCAACCTTGAAAACGATATTAATTTCTCATTACAAAATAAATAGCCCTTTCTCTTAATGATTAAATAAGGTTATATTTTTAAAAGGTTAGATTAGTTTCTTAATGAAAAATCATGTTCGTGTGATACAATACAGAACTCAGAGGTTTTATTTTATTTTTTAAAAAACAGGATAAAATAGAATACAAATTAAAAATACAAAAACAAGACTATGTAGAGATTGAAATGAACACATCTTAAAAAAATAAATAAAACATAAATTTATGAAAGCATAAGAAAACTGATAAAACAAGAATTTGTACATGATGAAATACACTGATTTCTTTTGGAAAAATTAATTACTAAGAGCTTAATTAGTCATTTTCTAAAGTATAAGTTTTAGTTTATTCTTCAGAGTTATTTGGTAAATATTACTTTTCCTCTCTATTATTAAATAATGAAGAACCTGTGTGCATGTATGTTCGTCACACTGCGAGAAAATGGCGGCAATGACGGCCACATTTTCCTCACATGTAGTCCTCCATCTGAACATGTGCACCTCAAAGACAGAATTTTTTATTTAATTTTTTTAAATTTATTTCATATTTGGCTCTAATTTAATGACATTCTGATGGAACTTGACAATGTAAAAGCAATATGTTGCCACTTGGCAAAGATTTCAAATTTAATCAGAAAATTCCCCAATTTAATAGAAATGTTTTGCCACCCAGTAAAGCGTAAGATTTTTATATTTCAAATTTAGTAAAGAACTCAGCTATTTAAAAGAAACATATTGCCAGTGGCCAATATAAAAGAGTTTATCTTCCATACACCAGTTTGATGATATTTAGTGAAGCATAAAATATTTCATTTTTCTTTCAAATTTAATCTGCCTGTTTTTGATTAACAAATTTAGTGATTTAAAAGCAATAGATACAGTTCTTTATCTCTGTTGTTATTAATTACTAGGTGGACGACCGAAATTACATTAGCTGGACTCATTAAAATCATTACATATTTCTTTTTTTTAATAGTTAACTAAAGGCAGCTGAAATTACAAACCACTAGTTTATTAAAAAGGAAGACTAAATCACTGGTATCTAGAAGTTATAAGAGGAAAAGAAAAAAAGAACAAATCTGCTTCTGTTAACAGTCACTGAAATAATGTCCACTTGCCACAGCTTCATCATGGTATATTATGGCACAGTTTTATTTACCAACTGAAAATTTTGCAAAATGTTTGTTTACCAACTGCAAAATGTTGAAATCAAGATAAAAAAATAATAATATAAATATAAATAATAAATAAATAGCTTAAAATAAAGCTTTTCAGTTTAAATAATAATAACAAATTAATTCTGATAATAATATATGATATATTACATTAACAGCAGAAGGAACAAGTATGTAACCTTTTTTTGAGAAAATTGCATTACATACAACATTTTTATAGATTTAATGCTTTTATCTACTTTTGCTAAATAAATAAACAAACAGACAAATTTAAAAAAAGGGGGGAAAGTCTAGACAAGTACAGGAAATTTTTCAAATACAAAAACTCTGAAAATTTACATACCATGTTTAACATGGCAACATTCTGTTTTCACAGATCTATCACCAATAAGGAAACCTTTTATGTACGTACACAAAAGGATATTTATTTACAAGAACATACACATAGAATGTACAACAAGTATGATATGCAATTATATATATATATATATATATATGTATATACATATTATGATTTAAGAAGGGATTTCCTTCTTTTAAAGATGGAATGATAAACAATGGGAATTTTAATGCTAAAAAAGGGGATACAGCATCAAATTAATCAAGAAATGCTTCAGCTCATTTTAATATCTTATGGATTCATCATATTAATTAACTGCTACATTAAAACAGTGGAATATCGAACACTTTATTTTAAATTAACTTACAAGCATTCCATTAATCCACCTTCTAGCAATAATAGAATCAAGTCCACAAACAATAATATGAAATTCTGAAAGAAAAAAATAATAAGAATATTCTGGGCATGAAAAACAGGTTCGGTTATTGTTCAAATATAATACAACTTCAGACTTTTTATTAATATACTACACAATTGAATATGGTCTAAAAAAATTTTAATGTAGCATGGCATTTAAAACAAGTTGTTTGGAGGGTAAAGAGGCTGGAAAGTGACAACTGAAAATGTTATGATAGACAAATTTTTAGCTGGTCTATTTTAATTAATTAATGTGTAGCAAATAAATTTTTATCAAACTGTAAGGTTATCAAGTTAAGTAACTGGTTATTATCATTTTGATCTGTACTGTAACTTCTTTTTCTCACCAGAATACAAATTAGCTTTTAGAGTATATCAGCTTGATGTTTAAAGTTACTGACATTGACGTTGTGTTGTCAGAATTTTGCCAGCTCTGTTTAGAAGTTATAAATCTAGCCTTTGCATTCTCTTGTAACGGATACTTTAAACTTACACGCTGGTAAAAGTAATTCAGCTATTTTACAGCTTATTTATTTGGCTGCATAGTCTTGAACTATTTTATCAATGTTTAAATCTAATTGACTGTTATTTCATAATTTACACCATAATACCTTTTATGTTAAAAGTTCGGGATAAATAAAAAAGATTGTTTTAAAATTTTCTTCAGTAGTATGTGAGTTTTTAAGATTCAGCAATAACTCACTAATCTGTCTAATGAAGTCTGCAAAACTTAACTTCGGCTTCCAGATAAATAGCTACCTTATAAAATTTTAAGAATAATTTCAATAGTTCATTAAAATATAACTCCCTCTCTTTCATTTACTTAAGTAATAAACTATTACATATTTATTATACACACACTGGAGCAGAATGTGTTTTTAACACCTCAAGGTGCCATTGTAACTTCATAATAAAATTTTGTTCGACAAAAATATATATGTTTGCCAATTGACTGTTGATATAATCTTTGATTCAGCTACAGTATTATAAAAGGACATCGCTTTGTAGAGTTGATCAGGCTTTATCAGCTATGCCTTTGTCAGTGTTCGAAATCTATCAATTGCTAGCAGGCATTATTGTTTAACTGAAATTTGTTACACTTTCTCCTGCTCAAAGGACTACTGGAGAGGAAGGAGACCTAGTCATCCAATCCAAGTGGTGAGAAATTGTCCACCACATTTTAGTTTGGTTGCAGTGTCTATTAGACTCTTTGAAAGATATATTGCCATCCAACCGGTATACTGGTTAGCGTTGCTGACTGCCGTACTGAAGGGCCTAAGTTTGAATCCCGGAGAAGGCATGAATGTTTGTAAATGTATAGTGTCAGTGCGGTATGGCGGCACTCTAAATATGCGGCGAGCCGAAAGCCCCTCGTGTGGTTTGGTGGAAGGAGAGAGGAGTGGGAGACCCTCGGACCCGTCCCCCCGGGATGCTCTCCATCAAAATTGGGAGCGGAATTGAGCCAAATCACACTGTCACCTGTTAGGTGCTCAAGGCTGCTGCCAACGACAGGTGTCAATTTGCGCTCCTTGCCATGAGGAATTTCGTAGGCTTGAGCTGACTGCGTAAGACAAGTGAGCATAAGTAACAACAACAAGGATATAGGAAAGATGACAAAAAATCAGACATGCCCTCACTGGGATTCAAATAACATATTTTGTTAACTTAGAACTGGATACAGTAGTTAATAAGAATGTAATAACTTCTATTAAGAGAACTTGCTTGCTTTGCAGAATTTAGGGTATTATTGTAATTGGTGACCTACAAAATTTTGTTACTTAGTTATTAGTTTTGTAACAGATAGCGCCACCTCTTTTCCCAATCATTTCATGACACAATTTGGTGTGCCATCCGTCAATGAGACAGCCAATTATAAATTCAGAACTATCTTTCAAATTCGCACGATCAGATTTATTATTATTTAATATTAATAACGTTTTACGGTTTGCACAATATTTATTTCTTTTGCTATGTTTTATGGTACGTATAAGAAAACTTTCAGTATGTGAATAAAAGAGTGTTTTTTTTTATTAGATTACCTGGTTTAAGTATTTCAATGAATTACTCGACATCAAAATAACTGAAAGTGAGCCACTAAATGTCATGGACAGAGATTATATCAAGAATTTCTCACATATAGCGAATGAAACAGATAAGAGGTAAGACAAAATATACCTGATTTTGTACTGCTATATTTAGTTGTTTCAAAACCTATTTACAAACAATTTGTTGTAAGCAGAGTATTAAAAAAAAAGAGAGATAATGAATTTAAGAGGGATAAACACTTGCCACTTAAGATAAGTTATTTCATTAGCTTCTTATTTCAACTGTTTGTAATGTAAACATGAAATTTATGTGAGAGTAAACTAATAAGAAGGACATGAAGACAGCATTTTAAAAGCTATTCGCAAATTCAGTGGAAAAATTGCATGTGAAAGACACAATTTGCATAAACATTGCTTTTACAAACAAAATACTGTCTGAAAAAGAGGTGGTACAGTCTATTATAAAACTAATTAGTTAATTAACGAAATTCGGTACATCGCCAGTTGCAACAACACCGAAATCAGTTACAAACAGCAGTAGCAAATGAAAAAAAAAAAAGATCTAAATTAATTCTACTTTTTAAAAGCATCTTGAATGCAGAGCAAAAAAGTATCAAAAAGTTTAATAAACTGCTTAATTCTATAAAGTAAGACGTCCCTGCAGCTGCATTGCAATTTTAAATGAATATCTGTAACTAAAACTACATGATACAATTTAAATACTAGTTCTTTAAATGCTGTGTATAAAATAACTTCAAAAATGCTATTCAAATTTTAAAATATAAGGTTTCATTTTAAAAATATTTTTTCATATATATATTCTAAGAACTATAGTCTACGAAAAAAATGCAAAGATTTATGAACTACATAATTTTTATTTTGCCCGTTCAATTTTCTGTAAGAATTAAATTCTTATAGCATCATATTCAAAAGAACTTTAAATTTTAAACTTAGTTCCCAGTTGCATGTAAAAATTATTGCTGAATAAAAATTTACAATGTGATATACAAAGGGGGAGAAAAAAACTTACTTCGATAGAAAGATTCATCAAAATCTTGAATCTTCTTAAAATGTCTACAGCAGAATTTAAGAAAAATTTTCCAAACAAAAAAGCATTTCAGTAAGTATGTTTACAATAAGGTGACCAATCGTCCTCCTTTGGTAGGCTCTGTCCTTCCTCAAGAAGTATCCTCCCAACTGTCCTCCTTTTCAATATTTCACAACTAATCTGTTTATCTCTGTATTATTTAAAGATGCCATGTCGAAATGTTACGTATCAATCATCATGTGATGGTGCAATTCAAAAAAACATGATTATAAAACGCATATACAGCACATTCTGAGCATATCAAAACTTCAAGCAGCCACACTTGTTTTGCACCCTCACACTTTTGTGCACTTTGTTTATTTTAATGTGTCTACAATATTAGAGTTCGAGTTTACATCTGACACATCTTGAGTTTTTATTGAAAGATATGCCCGACATTAAAATCGATGACAATCAGCTGTTTGAAGAAATTAGAGGAGTGAATGTATATTTAAACACTGATAAATTACAACAATGAGAAAATCAACATATTGATAAAAGATGGGTGGAAATTTTTAACCATTTTAAAAATGAACACATTCCATAAGAAAATTAAGTTCTTGTTGAATTTACATTGCGTTGCCCTGTAACTAACGCAGCAGCTGAAAGAGTTTTTTCAATTGATAATGATTTTTGGACAAATGAGAAATCAAGATTGAATGTAGATACATTAGCTGCAGCACTTACCGTAAAATTCAATATGAAGAATATTTTTTGCTCTGATAGTTCCAGTATTTTGTTAGAAAATGATGCATTGACAAAAAATATTCATTCAATGGAAAAATATTCCTTTAACTAAGTAATTAAAAGGGGTGTAAATATAATTGTTGTATTTTTGTTTAAATTAATAAAATGTTTCATTTATTTGCGATTTACTTTTTTCTTAAACTTTTTGTCCTCCTTTTCATTGTAAAAAAATTAATTAGTCACCTTACTTACAACCAACTGAGGTAAATTCAGAAATTCACAAGAAATGAAAGCAAATACAAAATGGAAATAATCTGCTGTTCTAAGATTACACTCATAACACATACTTAGAATTCAACATTTAAATGTTTACAACTGTTCATTTTATTATACTATGGATAAATTTATTTTAAATAGAACCTAAATAGTCCACTAATGTTTAAAACCTGTTTATAGAATCAACTATAGATTACAGCAGAAACAGATTATATTTCTGTTAACCTGTATAAATAATTTTTAAATTAAAAAAAAAAAAATTATTGACCATTATAATATAGGAAGGACACTTTGTAACTCAGTGAAGGATGTTGAATTTCAATTTTATACCTGTTTACATTAAACAGACGTAAAATTAAATTCAATAGTCCTTCTGACAATATCAAAACATAAATTTTACCTCTTTGAAAAGAATAACAGTACAGTAGAAATTCAGAAATCCGCAAAGCTTGGGACCAGAGATTATGCAGATTTTAGGACAGAAAAGCTACATCATAATATTCATATTAAAAATGCAAAATAAATAAGGCATATTAGATACATTTAATTAAATTATTATATACATTAGTATAATAATATACATATACATTATTGCATTAATTTATTATATGCATTAAATTATTATTATATACACATATATATTTATTATATTATATTATTCATTTGTATTAGTGATTACAGAGATATTTAAAAGCATTAAGGGCATATACAATAAAGCCATATAAAAATAAGGGATATTAATAAAGCACAAATTTTTTTTTTACATGTTTCACACATTTTTCTGATAGAGGCTTGTTTTAAAACTTTAGGATCCTCCAGAGTAAGGTTTTTTGCAAATTATATAGAGTCATAATCTCTCTGTGACACAGCTCTCGTTCTAAAAATTTTAGGTATTTTTCATCATGTTCCAAACCCTCATTAAAAGATATTTTTTCACTCCCATCTGATTCACTATTTGTGTCAGTGTCAGAATCGTTTCCTTGCTGTGGTTGAGTTCAAAACCAATGATTTCATCACCGGTCATCTGAAATGCCATTGTTGGTTCATCTGAACACATCATCCATTCAACAATATCTTCTTCTTGCAAAGCTTCCTCATTTATTTTTTCTTTCAAATTAAAAGCAATTCTCTTACTTTAAACCTTGCTGCACTGACCCTAAAACCAGAAAATTTACTGTCATCACTCTCAGTTTCAACAAACAGAGAAGATGGTCATACATTACACCAGGCATTTATTAGTGCAGTTTGGGATACAGAGTTCCACGATTCAGCTAACATATAAATGCAATCTTTAATGGTGAAATTTTGTTTATTATCACAAAGGGAAATAGAATGGTCACTTGAAAGAATTTTTTTTCAGAAACTCTGATTTATAGTGGTATTTAATACTGTGTATTATGCCTAGGTCCATATGTTGGATCAATGATATAGTATTTGGGGGCAAAAAAAGGGCCATGACATTATCACATGCTAAAATGGTTGCATGTGGATGTGCAGAGCAATTGTCTAACAATAGTAAAATCTTGCAATTTGATTGTAACCCCACACTGTTACATTCTAGCCTCTTTAATGAAATGTTCCATGAACCATTCGGTCATAAGTTGTTTTGCGAACCAGGAATTTTTATTATTCCTGTAAATCACAGGTAAGGATTTTACTCCTTTCAGAGCTCTGGAATTGGTAGTCTTACCCACTACCACTGGTTTACATTTGTAAGTTCCAGCTGAATTGCTACATACTAAAATAGTAACTCATTCTTTAGCTTTAGCTCATTTCTTAGCTCTTCGTCAGGTGAACCCTGATGGTGCACTTTCTTCACTTGTCACAAACATCTTTCTTAGTTAACATCACCAAAAAAGTCCAGTCTTGTCCATATTAAATCCTGTTCTGGGCTAAGATTTTCTTCTGCCACTAACACAGAAAATTCATCAATAAATTCCTCTACATCATCTTTATCTGCAGAAAGCTTTTCTCCACATGCTTTCAGATAACGTATACCGGGTCTCTGTTTAAATCTGTTCAACAAACCGCTGCTGAAATCGCACGGCCCCTCTATTTTTAAACCGGCAGGAATCTGCTTTCTCTTTTCTCTCTGGAGTGGTCCTGAAATTGATACCCCATCACTTCACCGCTGCCAGAACCACTCATACAAGACAACGTAGAGGTTTGCCGATTTCATTTCCTGCAAAGATTTCCGGTTTCAGATACCATTGTTGCTGCAAAATTTCAACAGCTTTTCTTTATTTTTCCATATATCATACATGGTGTGTGTCGCAATTCCATGTGATTCTACTATAAACCAAGTAGTACCTGCCTCCATCTTTCGCAGAATTTCCACTTTTAGCATTACTGTTTACGTTTTTCAACACTGCAAGCAGTAAAATCATTAATGCATATCTTATCTGTCAACGTATTAAATGTGCTGAAATTTAAAATATTTTTAATTTATCCACAAAATATCTGGATTAAAAAAAATGGCAGCATTAAACAATCCTGTGGAATAACAAAGCTAAAAAAATACAACAACATGAATTGTGAACTTGAAAGAAAATTTGAATAAATCATCTGCTTTTTTATCTTGATGCAGATTGGAAGGGGAAAAAAACATTTACCATGATGTCAATAATTTAGTATGACTCATTATTATTTGGTAATCATAACGTCATTATTCGGTAAGTAATTTTTCTTTGGTATTTCCTTCTCCATGTTGCGATTTCCAGAACCTATAAATTGAATGTTTATATTTTGAGCGGCAAAGTGGATTTCAGGAGTTGGCGGATTTTCAGTATTTGACTGTATTATGTAAAACAATCAGAAAATGAACACTATAAGAAAATTAACAATTATTACATACATAAACTACGTCATTTAAAAAAAAAAAGAGATGGAAACATTAATCCTCAATATAATATAATTGATAGTTGTGAATAAAGCAGTTTATTATTTTTTTTAATTTATATTTTCTACAGATGAAAGAACATCAATACTTAAGGTTTGGGTTTCTTTTTGCTGTTGTCCATGTACATGCCGAACGAATTAACATGCCGAACATATATTAATTAGAAGTCAAATAACAAAAACAAATTTGTTATTTTCCAAATATAACATTGATTTTTGTTGTTTGACTTCTGAATTAACATCAGTATTTGCTAAAGAAAATTAGATATTTTTGATTATCCACACCCAAGCTGTGGAAAGAGTATTCATGAGTGAAAGCAACATGTTGCCAAAACAGTTATTTGGGCATCCACAATATCACCTGGAAGCATTTATGTGGGGGTAAGTACATATTTTGACTGGTACACAATACCAAAGTTGTATGATGCCAAGCTCCAATCTTTTCAAGTGAAAACAAATCATACAAACAAATCATAAAACTGTGTACATGGGCAACAGAAAAAAGAAACCCAGGTATATGTGTAGCATGTTTGTTTTGGTTAGTGTGCAATGCTCAAGCTGTACAATACCAAGTTTGAGAAATTCTCTGATATCTTTCAAGTGAAAGCAGATCACTGTGCACATGGGCAGAACAAAGCACAAAAAAAGAAGGATTTCTTGAAAATGGACTAAGATTCAAGAAATTCTTTTTTGTTGCAAATGTTCCTTGGTTATTTATTTATTTATTTATTTATTTTGTTACAAATGTTCCTTGGTTTTTAATTTTATTGACTGAAAACTCTTGCATAGAATTTAGTGCGTCCACATTTTGAAAATGGCTGTTTCCTTTCACATATTAATTTGGTGAAAATTTTGTCACTAATGAATTCCAAATGCTCTGAAAAGTATCACAAACTTAAAAGTGGCTCAATATATATTCCAGAATTAAAAGAACATCATCATAGCAAATATTTACAATTACTATCTCATCATTTACTATTAAATAGGAAAATCAAAAGGATACGGAACGACATTGCAGCCTTCGATTCGTTTATTTATATGAGCAGCCGCCACATCTGCTTTCGGCTTGCCAACATCGCTCGCTCTAGAGTCATCAAAAAGAAAATTACATTTTTAAATCATGCACCAAATGTATGCAAATTATTGCCATTATTTATTTGAATAAGAACTTTACTGACCTGAACAAAAACTGTCTATTCAGATTTGAAACTTCTATTATATCCATATCAATAACTTCAATATTTCTAAAACCCATCAATGCCTTAAAATGAAAAAATACTTCAACAAAAAAAAAAAAAAAAAAAAAAAAAAAAAAGAGCCATCAAAAGCAGGATATACTAAATTTTATACCATGCATAAAAATTACAATCCAGATTTGTAGATATTTCTGCACATGGAAATTAGAGACTTTTAATGGCAGGTCCTTAATTTTTTCATTAACATCATTCATTAATGATCCTTTAAGGAGCAACCAAGCACAACCTCTACCTACAAGTTAAATATTTGGATATCAGATTTTCTCCTTTACTATCCAATAACTTGTCTATCATTTGGCTGCATCTGAAGAAAGCGATGCTCTTGAATCATTAAAAGTACTAACATAAAGTCTACATCAATTGATATCAGTACTCTTAAACTCGGTTTTACTTGGCATATCATTTCTCAATGAAATGTGCTCAAGATGCATCCTAAGAGATTACTTATTTCTACTGTAAAGCATAAAAATGGATATTAAACCAATAATATATAGCTAGCACATGACTGACAAGTTTGTGAGGCATTTTCATTCCAGCAATTAATACATCCATATAGCAGATGTTAAATAAAAGAAACTTTAAAAAAAAAAAATTATAGGAAATGAAATGCCAGAATTTGTTAAGAAAATTTTTAACTAGTAAATTCTTCTAGTAAATTTTATTTATTAGATATCTTCCACTACTCAAATTTATTCATTAACATTACTATTTTCTACTTATAATTATTATAATTTTTAAAATAAAAAGCCTACCAAATTTTTCAGCAATTCACATCCCAGTCCTCCAGCACCAATGACTAGAACATTACAAACATTTTGTATAAAGTTCAATACCTAAAAATAAAATTTTACAGAATGAATATTATTATTCTCTCTAGTAATAAAACATAACTCTATGTTTTACGTTAAAAAAAATCTATCAACAAAACTGGGTGACAAATTTTAAAATTGAGTTATCGTTAAAAATAAAAAAACCTATGATGAAACCTAGTTACGTTTCATATTGTGTAGTTTTGAAGAAAGAGTAATAGAAAATAAAGAAAGAATAATTAAGGAAAACTTTAGAATTTGAATCATTTTTAAGATATTATTTTCATTAGTGATAATAAATTCAGAGATGCAGCAAAAAAATTCAAGCAAAATAACTTTTTCCATTTTTTGGCATTATAGTACTTTCTGATTATTTGCAGCCTCGATTCCAACATGCAGTACAAATGATATGTTAGTGGTATATTTTTAAATATATACACAACCCTTATTAAACAGAAAATCCTTGCATGCATATATTATATTGTGTTTCAGTACACAATTTATATGCTTCCTATTTAACTGTCATATCCCTGAACATGAATGGTATCCACTAACCACAGAAAGGTAAATAGAGGCCATATGACTTTTGCTTTTCTTCCCAATAAAATTTCTTTTTTCTTATGAATGTTTTTATTAATATTTATGATACCTACCTCTAAGCTGTAAAGAAAGTTTCGAAAGAAACGTTTCACGCCAGTTCATGAATCAGTGACTTATCATAGGGGCTGCAGATGACCAGAAAGTACCATCATTACCATAAATTGTAATTGATGTAAAAACTTATACCATTTTTCACTCAACAGTTTTCATTAAACTACATAAAATTGGACAATAAACACAGAATTCTAGAATTATATTTAGATGCCAGTTTGTCACCTTCATAACTGTAAATGATTTTAAAGTCCTATTTACAAAAGCAACAATATTTATATTTTTTGCTTAAGTTTTTATTTTATTAATTTATCTTTTAGACCTAATATTTTTAATTTCTTACGCTTTTATAGAAAGTTTGTTTTTTGTGCTGCTTATAAACTACTCATATAAATTCTGAAAATTTAATAATTCTTTTTTTATAATTTTTTACTGCAGCTATAATCCGATGTAATTCAAATCTAAATACAAAAGAATTACTTACTGCATAGAAAACTAAAATAAAAATTGTGATAAACGCTAACTGAACAGTATCAGTATGAAAATCGAAAAAATACATAATTGACAAAGAGAAAATAGCTGGTTTCAATACAATAAATAAATAAAACTAAAACTCTCTTATTACAATTTGGGGATTCTTAATTTAAATACTCTTTGAAAAAAAAAGAAGTAAACCATCAATTAATATAAAAAGTCTGCAGATACCTACTAGAAAATCAAAAAGTCTCTCTATCCATTGCTTCAAAAATACTTTCTAAAAATAGATTATTTGAAAGAATACTGCCAGGTAACTGCTATTACAGAAGCTGAATTAATATAATGAATATAACTTAATACGAAATACACAAATTAAATAGTCAAAAGATACGAGAAAATACTCTGGACAGACTAATTGAAATTTAAAATGTCTAGTATAAAGAAAAGTGTACAATGTCTCACTTTACACAGGAAAAAATTCCCCATGAAATCTTTCATACATCTGGAAAAATGAATTTAAAGTTTCCAAGCCTCTTAAATTAATAACATCAAATGATCATAAAACCTAAAGGCTAGACTGCAGATTAGGGGTCAGTCGCCAAATGAAGCGAAATCACACCAAATCTGGTAACCTCTTGGCGTCATGAAAATCATTAGGGTTTAAGGTTAGAGTTTATAGTATTTAAGATGGCCTTTTTGAATTTTTGTCATTTCACTGTGCTTCTAGTAGATTGTGTGAGCAAAATGGCTGGCGTCGAAAGAGTTGAACGTGTGGATTTTACTTATTTGATTCGGTTGCAAGATAAGAGCGAAAGATGTGTGATAGAATGGTGCACGGATTATGGTTTGATTGCGAACATGTACGAATGTCCTAAATGTAAAAATAGTATGAAATTAGTTGAAAGGAAAGATGTGACAGATTTGTGTGAATGGAGGTGTGTGTCCATTATATGTGGTTAAGTATGTGGTTGAAACGAGCGTGCCATTTTGAATTTCATCTCCATTGTATTGTTACATTTTAGTGTAGGTATAAACAAATGGGAGTTTCTACTGTTTATTATAAATAAAAATTTATTGTAAAAATATAAATTACATAGTTAAAATTGTTTAACTACTTTTTGTTTTTTTACTATGCAGTAGTTTACTCATGTTTCAGTAGATCGAAATTTTGAATTTTATCTTCAATCAATGCTTTCCGATCATTTATTGCTGATTTACTGTTATTACAATTTCTTAAATTTCGTACTAAAACAGATGGTTTACTCCATTTTGCCACTGTCTGAAAAAATGGTATATGATATTATGAAAAGTTTTAATATTGTTGATCCCATAAAATGCATAGTTATTAACTTTCAAATACTTTATCGTTGTTTTTCTTGAACTTCTGTTTTAGATATTTTTGCATGTTTATAGGATTCATTCAAATTTGCAACCATCTAATATGGCGATATGATGGGTTAGTGATTTTCTACAATGCGCGAAAATAACAATTTGGCGACTTTCCTAAACTGCGCCAAACTAGCTCGTAATATGCAGTTTTACCAACCTAAAATAACATTAAAAACAACTACGAAACAATCAAAAAACAGCTTAAATAAATAAAAACTAAAATATCATTAGTTTTACATTTCAAATTTGGGAAAGAAATAGTTAGGATTACATTTAATCCCCCCCTCCCAATGGCAGATTACAAAGACAACTGTAGACAGATCAAGCAAAGATGAAAGAAAACAGCAAGACTAAAAAGGAATTCATGGTATAATCTATAAATCTATTTTGTGTCTTGCCTCCCAGTATCTCTAAAAGAGTGATCCAGCATTAAGTGCAGGGCAACAACTCAGTAGTGATGCATCCATTTCCTTATGAAAGTTGCACAATTTACAGATTAGGATTGGAATAACATTCATTTGATGCAGATGCTTTAAAAGGCAATCATGGCCAGCAACAAGACAAAAGATAGCAACAGATTTCTTTCTGGGCCATGAAGAAGAGTCAAAAATTTTCTTAATCTATACTTTATGACTGTTCCTTTCAGTAAAATCTTTCCATGAAGCT
The DNA here is from genome assembly GCA_000611955.2 of Stegodyphus mimosarum. Lineage (NCBI taxonomy): Eukaryota > Metazoa > Arthropoda > Arachnida > Araneae > Eresidae > Stegodyphus > Stegodyphus mimosarum. The sequence goes on along the minus strand of KK112982.1, from coordinate 112,014 downwards.
TCTCGATAGTAATTTTTCAATCTTTTTTGGCAGTGTAAAAAGGAATGTGGTATCAGTTATTAGAAAAATACTGGCCCTTTTCTTTGCTAAAAAATCAGCCTTGAATTCCATGAAAGCCACAGTGTGATGGTATCCCACTGCATGACAACTTCTTGGTCCTCCTGAGCTAAGTTGTTTAGAAACTGCTGACATTTTAAAATATCAACAGACATTGTTGATTCAAAGAAGAAATGTCTAGAAGAGCAGCTTTATAGTCAGAGAGTATAACAACCTTTGAAAAATGTTCAAAATGACATTGCAGTTGTGTTAAGGTTATACACACAGCTGTGATTCTCAGCATCAAAAGCAGTCCCATTCCTTCCAACAGGATTATAAAATGAAAAAAGCTTGGAAAAGATGACAGCATCTGCATTAATACTGTGAGCCAACACAGAGCAATCTGTAAATGCATGTAGCCATTCTCTCTCAGAATATAAAGCATCAATGGTTTTAAAGATTTAAAATTTGGTCATTTGTTCGTTTTAACAAATTAATTCTGACTACATATTTTCTTATATCAGTTGGAAATTGTGGTTTCACAAAATTTTCAGCATCCCATCTAAGGCCTAGCTGATCTCTGATGGAAAAGACTGCCTGAAGGAAACCATTCTGAGTTTTGAGTTTGTCCTCCATCAGTAAAAGGAAACAGTTCCATGGAGAAAAGCAGTCTGATTCCCTTAAAATTTTTGCCATAGGATTAGTGCTCTCTCCTCCACAATGAATTTAATGCACTTATTGTGTGTAGCTAGTAAAAGTGAATCAACTGAAGAGGTTTTAACTGCACCAGTGATAAGTCAGGAAGCTTGGTTGTGAAATTTTTTAAGTGAATCAATCGCTTGATTAGATCCTGCCACGAGGGGCTTGCAATGGTAATAAGAGGTTAAATATAGGAGCTGTATGTCAAATCAAGAGTGGTTCTAGAACAACCCCATTTAGATTCAGTAGTTCTCTTTATTAAGGTCAGCCTCTTAGTAATGCATTTTAATCATTTCAACATGTTTTTTTTAAGTCAGTTTCTGATGGAAAATGACACCCAAGTATTGAAAGCTGTTGGTTCTCTGTACCCTGATATAAAAGGTCTAATCGAAAGGCTGGTGAGTAAGTGAAAAAGTTTGATACATAGTCATCTATAAATTAACTTCCATATTATAAATATAACACCAGTCTTCTAAAATCTTTAGGGCCTGATTTAGAATTAATTCTGATTATTCCTTTGCATGATGTTTGGAAATCTCAGTCCACAAGACCAAATCATCACCATACAGTAAACTTTTAGGCTAGATTGCAGATTAGGGGCCAGTCGCCAAATGAAGCGAAATTGCGCCAAATCTGGTAACTTTTTGGCATCATGAAAATCATTAAGGTTTAAAGGTTACAGTTTATAGTATTTAAGCGTATTTCGCCATTTCACTGTGCTTCTAATAGATTGTGTGAGCAAAATGGCTGGCGTCGAAAGAGCTGAACGTGTGGATTTTACTTATTTGATTCGGTTGCAAGATAAGGACGAAAGTTGTGTGATAGAATGGTGCATGAATTATGGTTTGATTGCGAATGTCCTACGTATAAAAACAGTATGAAATTAGTTGAAAGGACAGATACGACAGATTTGTGTGAATGGAGGGGAGGTGCGTGCCCATTATATGTGGTTAAGCACATGGTTGAAATGAGCGCGCCATTTCGAATTTCATCTCCACTGTATTGTTACATTTTAGTGTAGATATAAACAAATGGAGTTTCTGCTGTTTATTATAAATAAAAATTTATTGTAAAAATAAAAATTGCATAGTTAAAATTGTTTAACCACCTTTTGTTCTTTTACTATGCTATTGCTCATGTTTCAGTAGATCGACATTTTGAATTTTATCTTCCTTTTTCTTCTGCATTTTTTTAAAGTTTTAGCTTAAATATGAATCAATGCCTTCTGATAATTTATTGCTCATTTACTGCTTATTACAATTTCT
>KK112982.1:55880-99683 GCA_000611955.2 Stegodyphus mimosarum | reverse complement strand
ACTGAAAGGACTCCATTAAACAAATAACCTACTTTTATGGAAAATACGTTTAATTTCAGTCGGTTAATTTGAATAATTCATTTTATGAACTTCAAATTTAATGGCATTTTTCCTTGTAGCAAATTAACAGCCTAAATGAGAATAATAAAAAAATAAAAGTTTGTGTAATATAACTAAGCTTTCTGTACTACAATTTAAAATCTTAAGTAGGACATTCTGTAGTTGCCGATACAAAACACGTAAAGCAAGAATGTAGAAGAAAGTTTGAAAGTCCGCATCTTTGACCAAACGTGTATTCGTGTCATTTTATTTGTACATTTATTTCTTTACAGTTTCCAATATATGATAGTAAAAATATTAATTTGAGGCTGTTCGATGTTTAATTCCTCAAAATAGCTCTGTTTTATAGCCTTTGCCATGAAGAAGCTGAGCTCCCTCAGCTTCAGAAACACAGAATAGAATAGAAGTAACATGCAATGTACAGAATATTTTGTGCTTCGGCTTTCCGAAGTTAATTCGGTTAAATGATAATAATAAAATAATGAATGAAAAACGTTCTCACCTTACGTCCTTTTACATTGTACCTCAGCAAAAGTACAGCCAACTGCACGTGCAAAATCTCCCCTAGAAACTCTTCGAACATCTTTCCCACGTGTGAACGGAAAAACATATGTTCTTGCAAAACAAGCTGATCACGTGACCACGCGCATGATGGTTAGCTTTGTGTTACGTCAGCAATCCTCTAACCAATAGTAGATAAGCAGCTATCACAGCAGGAGGTACGGTGAGTACGTTTTAGGAATATGCGTGCGGGCCCAGAATTACTTGGATGGGACATTTCCGGGCCGATGGCTTGGCTGTGGTGGACCCATTGGATAGCCACCCCGTTTGCCAGCTTTATCCAGCTTGGATATTTTTTATGGGGCCATCTGATGAGCATCATTTACGAAACCCGTTTTGACTCACTGGAGGACCTCGTTGGACGACTATCTATTGTGGCTGCAAGCGTGCGCGAAATGCCTGTTGTTTTTCAAAATGTTCGTTAATCCCTTCTGCGACGTCACCAAGCATGCATTACTGTTGGTGGTGGCAATTTTGAACATTTATTGTGAATACTGTATTGCTGCAAAGAAGCACTTTGCGTTGATTTTGTACATTAACACATTTTCCCATGTCGTTTTTTTTTCATTCCTGCCTTAACCCGTCACTTTAGACCGCCATCTCAATAGAATACGTGAAAACATTATTGCAAAAAGAAATAACGAAAAAATGGCAAGACCGATGGGATAATAACACTGGAAGAAAATTATTTAGGATTTTTCCTAACGTTAAGACTAAAAGCCTCTTTAGTGACAAAAGAATAAAACAAGCACTGACAGGCTATGGGCAAAGTCCAGAATATTTAAAGAGCTTTCACAGAAAGAAAGTAAAATGTAAGTGCAGTTGTGAAGCACAAAATGCAGACTTTATGCACTATTTGTGTGAATGCATACAAACAGTCTCTATTAGAGAAGAATATTTTAAAGGTATTTCAAAAGAAAATATATAGTATTTATCTATGAAAGAAAAATAAAGGTTAGGAATTATAAAAATTGGAAAGAATTTAATCGCATATGAATATTTTGAAGTAGATTGATTATGTAGTAAATCTCTAAAATTGTAACACAGTTGAATTGTATATTTGTGATTACTTACGTAATTTAGTTAGAAAGTAAATGCATATGTTTTGTATAGTATAATTTATATATACAGTATATGCATAGTTTATGCAAGAAGCAAAAATGAGTTTCACAATTGTAAATTTCTGTTAAAAGTTATGTAAAATTGATTAATTTAAATGAATAAGTGATTCAGTGTTTCAGAAAGATGGAAAATTTCGATTCACAAAATTGTTAAAACAAAATATTTAATTGCATCATATTTTAATATAATTACTTAAAAATTATGTAATTATTGGTAATTTGTTCTTTACAAATATTAAACATATTTTCTTCTGTACATAACATCATATAAGCAATTTGAATATAAAAATACGCAAAATATTAATCTTCTGCTAGTTCCACATATCAAAATCAAAATTTGAAAAAAAAAAAAAAAAAAAAAAATTTTTTTCCAGAAACGCCTGTTGAATACTATATAGACAGCAAAACTGTTCATCTATGTTAATAAATTAAATAATATTGTTACGAATTTTTCATTTAGATAGGTAATTTTAGTAGAATTATAATTAAAATTGTATTTTCCTGTGCGATGCAGTGGGAGAGAAATTTTAAGAGAAAGCTACGCCGGAAAAGTAAGAATACGTGCATTTAACATTGATTAAATGTTTATCTCAGTAATTCGTATTGAAATTGAATAAAAGTAATCGGCCACTGTGTTAGCTGCAACCAGCATAACATAGCTACAGTTAGCACTATGTAGCTACATTAGTTGTAATTCCATCCTCTTATTGCTTTCCAGAAATCTCGAGAAGCAGAAAGTATTAGAAATTTCTCACGAGTGGTTGAAAATTATAAAAGGTCGAAGACAGAGCATCTGAGTTGAGTTGCTTACTTACTGTTGTTATGAGTTGTTTACTTCCACGTGAACTCAGATATCTGATGCTTTGTCTTGCGCTTTGCATTGCGTTATATTTAACGTTTTCAGTAGTTTGAAGTATACTGATTATATTGTGAACACTTCTAAGAATATCTCTGAGGAAAATTCCACAGTTCTGATGTATTTCTTTTGATAAGAATAAATTTTATTAACCTATTACTGGACTCGTGCATTCAATCTTTTAAGAACAACACATGCAACAATATTTATTTAACTTCTATTGTTGCTATTACTTAAAATCATTTGAAGAAGGAGTATTTTTATCAATAAAATTACAATGGACTAATGATTTTTCATGTTCCACGTAAAGAGGTTAAAAAATCTTTTTTAATGTCAGAAAAACATATACTCTTATAATATTACTATATTACATTTAAACCACAGAATAAGATTTTTGGAGAACTTAGCATTGTCAAATACCTCTATATAAGTTCATGTATTTGTATTGATTGATTCTATCCCATTTGCAAAACCCGTAATTATGAATAAATCTCATTTACCAGACAGGTCTTTCCGCCAATGCCGGCACCGTTCTGAATTCAATAATGAGCACAGACTAGATGACAATCCATACAAATGATACAAACATTTATTACATTTTATTTTACAAGAACAAACTTGAACATTTCAGTCATGAATTACATCACTGCCAAAATAATCACAACTATCAGTTAGAATAAGTAAAAGACAGGAAACAATAAAAATTCTTATCGCAGATACTTTCAAGACAATTACTGCTAACTTAAAGAAAAGAATAAAAAATCAAACGATAATAATTTTTGAATACCAAAACTCTAAAAGTCAAAAACAGAAAGTAAATCATGGAAGTAGGATGTCCCGTCACTTGCCGGTGAGAACGGCTCACTTTCATCTATTGATTTTTGATACTTTAGTAAAATATCATCGTATAAAGTTAAAAATTCTATGCATGTTTTTATTAAAATATGCATAATAAAATGAAATTTTAGCAACATATACAATTTAAAAAATATTAAAGACAAAAATACTCCTTTCTGTTATAATTCTTCTGCATTCAAAGTGCAGTGTTTCAACGCCAACAAGCTTTCATTCAAACCAAATTCAAACTCCACATTTTCTGGTTCAAGTTTCACTGCTTTTTCCATATCTGACACAGCATCATCATAAACACCTGAATATGAAACAGATGTGTTTAAATATATACAATTTTACATTGCATAAAAGAAAATAACTATCATAATAATCATTAATGCAATCAACAAAAAAATTATACATTTCATTTTATGTATATAAATTATTAATTTCATAGCATTTTGCCTCCTATCTTTCAGATTAATGTAGAATAAAGTACATGGAGCCTTACTAAATAACTAAGAAAATGAGTGCTTTCTGATCATCTGCAACCCTCGTTTAAATTACTTGGTAGAATAGCTGCCTTTCTGATGCATTTCCGAGTACATACATGACAAAATCCGACCAGTTCATGCATGTACGACATTTTTATATTTAACCATAATTAGTGAATACTATCTACCTTAGCATATTTTTACACCTTTTTATTTTTCACCCGTATATACTATGAAAATTGTCTGGCCATTTGGGGGGAGGGGAATATGCAAACAAAAACAAAAGATGACAAAGAAGTATATAAATTAAAAATTACAAATAGTAAGGAAAGAAATAAAATAATTAAAAATAAAAAAGTAAAGAAAGAAATAAAATAATTAAAAGTAAAAAATAGTAAAGAAAGAAATATAAAATAATTTAAAATAGTAAAGAAAAAATAAAATAATTAAATAAAAAGAAAAACAAAAAAGAAAGGAAATAAATAAAAATAAGAGAACAGAGAGAAGAAGACCATACAATAAAATACACATGAACACATACAAAATAAAAGTTAACTAAATCTATATATTTTTATATTCATTAAAGATAACTACTTCAAATCATACCATTATAGCTTTTACAATACTATTTAATGATATTCAGAAAATGATACATATAATCAATTACAGTTTTGAAATGAAAGGCATTAAAAATTTCCTATTGAAATGATATAAACAATAATGCAACCAAGTATAAAGAGTATTGCACTAACTTCTTAGCTTGTCTCCTCCTTAATTTAGCTCTTCAAAAAATTATTAATGACTCAAAAATAAATACTAGGAGAGGTATTTTTCACAAATCAGTTCATGTTTTTGCATTTGCGAACAATACTGTCATCATTGCTCAAATGCACCCAAGTGGGCATTTCTCTCCAGGAGGCCGAAGCAATTAAATGCATCTTAGCATCAAACAAATGAAAACTAAAACACGTCATGTGCTAGGTCAAAATTTAATCATTCTTTGTTAGAAACTGATAAACAAAAATTTGAAGTTACTGAGTGTTTCATATGTCTTAGGTTCATAATTAATAGAGAATAATATCTCTCCTGAAATTCATAACAGAGTAACGCTTGTTAATCGATTGATAAATATTAATGTAGTTTGCTAGCATTTGTATCGTCATTTAGCAATAATTATTTCTCATGCTAGTGATTTTTTTTTTTGTGGCAGCAGCAATGGATCGCTAGATGGAAATGTTGATTATGTTTAAAATTAGAAAGAGACAATGTATCATCTTTGATTATATGCATTAGAGATTTTCTTTATTACTTTTAACTTCTTTATTAGAGTTTATGCTGATTTGAATTGATTCAATTGTAGAGTCATAAGGATTTTTTGGAAACAGAAGACTAAAAAATGAGCAACGCCTTCGTCGGGACTCAAACTACGGACTTCTCGGTTACACGCCGAACGTGCTGACCACTACACCACAAAGGCATATGAAGAAGGCGGGAGAAATACCTTATACAATAAAAGAAACCCCCTTTTGCAACATCTGGTGCAGAATGATTTGTTGTGAGTAAATTACATTTGCTGGGTTTTTCTTTTTCTTTTTTTTTTTATTTGTTTGTTTCTTTATATTAGATGTGAACATGCTCAGTTTAGAACATAGGTTACCAAAGCATTAAATGATTATGAAAAAGTTGAAAGCATTTTATGGAGGATCAAAAGCTTTCAAAATTAAAATTATTCGAAAAGAAAGCAAAACAAATACTAGAGGAGTTAGTCAGAAAAGAAACATTTTGTTCTAAAGAAAATGAAGATGTGACAAATATAGAATATTACGAATCTGAAAATTATATTGATAAACGGAGGGTATTAGTATCTACGCCCTTTTAGTTTATGTAGATTGTAACCCTTCTTGCTAGTCTCAGAAATGACCTTTCTATAATCACAATTCTTTGATATCCTAAACTAAACTACCATTGTTTGATGATAATATTAAAAACTAGTGACAGTTTTGAGGACAATTAAGGACAATAGTTATCTAAGTTTAAACGGTGATGACAAATCTGCATATTTATTGAAAGCAATGCAGTTAGCATCTGCTAACTGCATTGACTGCACTAAATTAATTAACTAACTGCACTAAATTAATAAAAAGCTCCCTCCCAAATAAAAAAAAAAGATAAAAAGTTTTAGCAAAGCTTTAGAGCAAGTACAAGCACAGTAAGATAAAGAAGAGCTCCTGACAGAAGCGCAGGTTAGAGATTTACTTTCTTTAGTCTTGGAGAAAAGTTTTCTTTGAGGAAATTATACAACGGTTTGGAAATAAAACTTCATGATTTAAAAATTTCAATGTTGCAAGAAATATATACGCCAAAACGCTATATTCACTTGCAGTCATCATTACCTAATGAAACTCTTTGCATGTGGCAAAGGTTCAGAGGTGTTAACTAAAAGCGAAGAGAATTTTAAACAGACAAGGGCGATGGTGATAAAAATGCTAGAAATTCCTCCTATCGAATGGATTTAGATGGATTACTTTTATTTTTTTCTTGATAAAACTCAGCGAGAAGAGTGAGTGACAACAGGCAGTAAATGTTTTAGAACAAATCAGCCATTTAAAACTTCTAGCTCAAAAAGTACGAATTTTAAAAGTGGTAATAAATCTCCGCCAATTCTACATTCTTTGATTTCAACTACAAAAGAAAATCAAGGTACATTTTGTTCATGTTTTCATAAATCATGCGGCTGCTATAAGGCTCGAAAAATGGCAGCAGAAGACAGACAAAATATTGTATAGAATAGTCAAGTTGTTTCTTTTGCTTAGACGAAGCTCACAGGATAGCTAAAAGCTTGAAATATGTGTCACGTATTTTTGTGGAAAAAAACTTCATGAACTCTTGTGCTGAAACATCAGTATTGATGATAAACATCAAAGTAGCACCACTACTGCATAAGAAGAATAAAAATTCTCGAAAAGATGAAACATTTGTCAAAGTCCTCCTATGTTCTAGTTCTAATTTTAATGGTCACTCTAAGAAGGTCTGTGTGTAAATGTCAAGCCTAGACCCTAACAGATTCTGCTCTCAATGATCATATATTTTACAGTGCACTGCAGTAGAAATGAATTTCAAAAACGGTAGTAAAGAAAAACTTCACTCGTTATTTGACAGAACTTCTACATGTATAACAGTGCACGATATTTTCATTGTGTCTATGTCCAAAACTGATGGAAGCTATCTTTGCAATTTCAAAGCTCTTGGTCAAAATGTTATTTGTTGTACCCTTCATTCAATATTGGGAATAGACAGATGAATAGTCAAAAATGGTATTAATCTTAATGATTAAAATTCTGGTCCTACTGAAATCAGGGGCTGATATAGCAAGTCCGTTAATGAAAGGAGCTTCCAACTTCTAGTTTCGGGGCTTGCGGCTGTAGAGATGAAATTGGGTTGGACTCTAATGAGTAAAAATAGCATTTCTAATTAGTAACATCAATGTTGAATAATAAAAGTGTTAATATCTGCCTTATAGTCCGTTGATTCGATAGGGATTTTAGAACATTCTGAAAAGAAAACTCAATTAGAGTTGAAGCTGCAATAGAACATTTCTTAAACAATGTTAGAGCGAATGATGGAGGTCGCTTTCAAGTAAACTTAACATGGGTCGAAAATCATGTACCCCTGCAAGATAATTTTGATTGAGCTACTAAAAGATTAAATAATACAGTCGAATGACTAAAACCTATCTAAAGTTTATAAGAACACTAAAAGAGTGGGAACACGAGAGAATAATGGAAGAAATTCCAGATAATGAAACTGAATTATCGTGCTATTATTTACCTCATGTTTTAAAAAAGTGCCATCACAAGAACTAAACTTTTTTCCAATGCTTCAGGAAGTAGTAGAGAGGCCCACCTAGTCCTAATGATTGTGTGGGAAAAGAAATGGATTTCACTAAATTCCTTCAACTCTTAACGGATTTCCCATGAGATAAAGAGGAGTTACATCTGATATCCATAAGGCTTTTTTTATAAACAAGCATCCATCTTAGAGACAGATTATTTACGATTTTTAAGGCATAGATCTGCAGATTATTAAAGTACTTCAAACATCGTAGAGTTGTTTTTGATGTTTTTTGAAGCCCATTTTTGCTTAGACCATTATCGTTTGAAATCCACTTTGAATGGAAAAACTGAAGAAAATTATAAGTGTCCTTTGAAAATTGTAGAACGCCTGAAAAATAGCTTTTATGTGGATAATTGTTTAACTAGTATCAGCAGCAACATAAAACTTTGTCAATTTACACAAGCTTCTACTGATAAATTAGGTGAGAGAAAATCTGATCTCTGTAGCTGGGAATATACCGATCCTTTTGATGTCTCTCCTAACCCAAACAGTCTGCTAATGTGAAATATGTAAATGTGTTGGGAATGTGAAAGTGATATGCTTTGCCTAAATATTTCCACCATTATAATACATTTAGAATTACTTGCAGCTATAATTTCAGCGCATCTTCCTCAAATATTTTGAAAGAATTCACATTTCATAAAGTTTAATTCTGAACCAATTCATCTAGCATACTAATGTGGATATAGTGCATTGAAGAATGGGATTTATTTGTTCATCACAGAGTAGAAGAAATTAAGACAGTTAATTCTTAAATAACTTTGGAGACATGTTCCAGGAATATTAAATCCAGCCAATCTGTCGAACAGAGATTGCTCTGCTCAATATTTGATAGAATCAAAATGGTGGGAGAATTCCACTGATTTTATTTACTACCTGAAGACTATCCAATGAATGATTTTACAAGCAATGAAGAAGAAATTGATAAAGAAAATAAAAGGAAAAGAAAATAGTTTAATCTATGATTAATGCCGATTCCTAAGATTTTTAAATAACCATCTTTCAAGCCATTGAAAAATTGTTAAAGTGATGATTTGGATTTATCAATTCCTGAATTTGCAAAGCGACAAGAGAATGGCAAGCTTACTGCCATTGAACTAAATGATGCTGTTGAATTTTAATTTGGGGTGATGCTAAGAATTTTGGCACAGTAAGAAACTTGGTTTCCTACCAAAAGTGCATACTTGCTGAAAGTGAAACAAACTTTAATGGGTGCTTTTCTCGAGCTTAACAAAACAGAAGAATAGGATATGTCAGTATCTGACATGTGAGGAGAAATGTATGATGAAGATGGATGAATAACTAGACTGGTATGTCAGCCAGTACTTGGCTGCAACAATTACATATGATACATCACATAAATGCTGTCCAGGGCATTTTGCTATGTTCTAGTCATTATTTTCTATGTCAGGAAACCATGCATCACATGAGTTCGTTATTGCAACGCAGGTGGTGTCATGTCCACATTTGGAGGAGAAAAAAAAACGCATATTTACAATGGAAGGGGAGGTAGGTGAGATGATGGGTCCTGGAAGATTCATCAAATAGAGAACAGAGACTATTCGAAATGATGGGAATGCTTATTTGAACCAAGGAAGAAAGTTAGTGTTCTGGAATCCCGTTTAGGATGAGTAAGGCACATAGGCCCTACTCATTTCCGTAGAGTCATTACAATTATTTTGGAACAGGAGAAGTGAAAAATGAGCAATACCCTCGCAGGGACTCGAAACCACAGACCTCTCGAATAGCGTGCTGACCACTACATCACGAAGGCAAGCAAAGAAAGCGGGAGAAATACCTTATATACTCCTCCTTTTAAACAGCGACTGGGGTTTTGGGGACCCAATCGCCAAATCCCGGTGGTGGAGAATCATCATCCACCACCTTTTTCAGGCGCCACTTGTAGAGTTATTAGGAATTTTTTTGGAAGCAGAAGAATGAAAAAGGAGCATTGCCCTCACCGGGATTCGAAGTGCAGCTTACAATTAAATTAATGCTGATTTTTCATGTCAAGTTTTAGCACAACAGTCATAAAAAGAACAAACATCCTAAGATAATTAATCTGAAAGTCAAACAACAAAAATCAGTGTTATATTTGCAAATTTTTATAGGATTAAGGATCCATTTCCAGCCATTCTTATCTTACCTTATCTAATCACTATATCTTATATCGTTCATTTGCACTTTGGCAGCCGAGGATGATGGTTCGGTAAAACCATCGAAACCAGTCCTGTGAAAATTTGCAAACAGAACGCTGATTTTTGTTGTTTGATTTTCAAATTAATACTTGTTGGGCGTGTTATTCTATCTTAATCCTAAGATAATTGAGTAAAAAAACTTACATACAAAAATGAAGAAAAATTATTAGTCGTTCTTGGTAAAACAATTTGTGTCATGGTAGACACTCATTCCGTGATCGTGCAGCTTCATGCGGTAGGCGATGGAGGAACAAAATATCCATATCAGATGCACCTTGCTCTTCCATGTAACGGAGCATTCTTTCAGTCCTTCACTATGGGTCACCATTTTAGTTTTTCCGTTGTCTTCAATCTTTTCGTTTTCTGATTCATCTTCATTTATATCCACATCGTCTTTCACCAGTGCAACAATTTCTGCATGTCTTAAAATTTCACAATTTTCATACTACCTCATCCATTTTTCAACATCACCATCAGTAACTTCTTCAGTGCCTGGAATTTCATTAAGTAAGTCAACTAGTTCACAATTTTCTGTCTCTTCTCTGCTTTCGTGAAATTTGTTTCCTGAAGAGGTTCAGCAACTTTCTCCAGGAACGAACGAGGCTTATATGCTCACTCCAAGAATGAGCTTTCCATTCAACAATATCTAACGTATCTATTTTCTTCAGTTTCTCAATCACATCATCCTTCATGCCTACAGCAACAGATGAAAGAAGTTTACATCTGTATTTTTTCTTCAATGCCTCCAAAACGCCCTGGTCCATCGGCTTACACACTGAAGTTATGTTAGGAAAGAGAAACATGGCTCTTATATTTTCGTCTCATAACTGTTGCGCATCAGGATGGGATGACGTACTGTCTAGAATGAAATTCATCTTCCCTGGAGAATTTTTGGTTTTAAAAGCTTTTCCACCAATGTGCTTATAAAACCAATCATTAAATATTGCTCCATTCACATTGCTTTTGACCGATTCCAGTACCAAACAGAAAGATTATAGTTGGTTTCGGTCCCATTAGTGTACTTTTTACGTTTGTAAACGCCCGAGGATTTTTTTATTTGCCTATAAGCGCTAGTTTCAGCTTATGGCTGCATGTTGGATTGCTGCATGCCAAGATTGTAACGCTGTGTTTGCTTCTTTTGTAGCCAGGTGCCGATTTTTCTTCGCTGGATTTTCTTCCCTTTCCAGCATTTTCGAAGATAGCATTCGAAAATTCAGACCAGTCTCATCACAATTAAAAATTTGACCTCCACATATACCCTCATTTTCAATTAGTTTGTGGAAATTATTCTTGAATAGTGCAGCATTTTCCAAGTTATAGTTTAAATAGTTTTTCTCCCACAAACGTTTAACTGCCTGATGCCGTACCCCTTTTCCTATCTGTTGAGCTAGCCAGCACTGGCGGTAAATCCAGGCTCTCCTTTTTGAAATTCATCACAAAAGTTTAGGGCTTTCTCTTGTAAAATTGGTCCAGAAATGGGTGTTTCCTGTTCCCTTTGCTGCCTGAACCATAAATAAAGTGCCTCGCTTACTTTTCCTTTCCTTTAAACTAACCGTACATGTTCATACACCAAGACTCAATTTTGAACCCTATAAAAGTAGTCCGTCCAATACCTAAATCCATGGTAATTTTGTTTACACTTTCCCGTTTGTCCAGTCTCTTTAAGGCCTCTAGTTTTATATTCATTGTCACGTTAGTTTGTTTTCTTTTCGAACGACATTTTCCTTCACAGAATATTATCAAAAGTTCTCAAAAATATGTTAACACTTATATGCCTAACCGCAATGAACTGGTGTGAGTTTAGTTCGTAATAAGATGCAGTTACAAATCTTCTTAGAAGTCTCCTAACGTTTCGCAACAATGGAAAGGAATGTGAGCCAGCGGCCGGCCGCTACATGACTTTCTTCACATCATCGAAAGAAGCAAACAGCGCTGCCAAGTATCACAGCGTATCTTGAAATTTGTCAGGCAGTTCCAAGAATTAACGGTACAGTGTGTGAGAACGGCAAAAATTACAAAAAAAAAAAAAGAACACTTATAAAGCTCTGAATAGAACAGGCAAGATATACGCATAAATAACAATTATATGCACTGTATGTAATATTTGCTCTGTTCGGCCTAGATGTATCTTAAAAATTTCCTAAAATGTTGTCTAGTTATATGGAAGTTGAGTTTGCAGTTACCACTGTATTAGAATTAGCCTGAACAGTATGTCTTCCATAAAACAATTCAAATTTTTAACTTTTTTATTTCTTTGATATTGAACAATTAAATTTATTGTTACATTATAAACAATAGAACATCTCAAAAAGAGGAAAGTTATATCCTACCTTATGTGCTTCCATCCAGCATTGATAGACAATAAAAGAGATTATAATAAGCCAATTCGTTTAATAAGTCCAGAAATATGTATAACTGCTTCAGAAATAACCGTGAACGAAAAACAATTTTACACTTCTGGCACAAATAAATATGGATACGACAAAGCAAAACCTCAAACGATGCATCACATTCAACAACAAATTTTATAAAAATAAATAAATAAATAAAATAAAGTGCACAATTGATAAATAAGATTTTACATTTCATTTTCAAACAACCATACTTAGTCTTCTAATGCTATTTCAATAGGCATTTACACGTTGTAGTAACTATTTTCGTTACCGTTAATTGGATCACTACATTACCATTCTTCGAGCATCAAATCCAGACACAAGTGATGATTCTGCTTCGTGTTTAATACACACAAATTTATTTAAAATAGTTACAAGCATTATTATTAGGCACACGCCTTCATTATTATGAACACCTTCGATCTTCCATAAAACTAAAGTTGAGTTATAGAATAACATCAGAGACAGGACGCTCGGAGCATCACCTGATGCTGGGAGTCACCAATTCATAACGCACGTCTTCTGCAATAAAAATTAGCCATTTGTGTAGCCATTAAATTAATTAGCAAACTTTGGAAACCTGGCAATGGCAAAGTAAGGAGCAGTAAGTGTAGGTCGTTTTAGAGTTAAATAAGCATGCTGATTTCAAGACTGCAGTTAGTTTTCATCAAGTTTTTTTCTCTACAGCTTACATGACCACTCTCCGCAGCATTGAGCGTCGATCATGGGAAGTACATCTGCTCTCCTTTTGGCTAACATAAACTATTGAAACTGAAGGACTATTCCAAATTAAAGGAAAGTAGTAAAGAATTGCTAATTTCGGCAGTATTGTGCTTTCTGGGCTAATTTGCTTTGTGCTACTCAGTACATTACAGCATAAAATAACTTCAATATATTAGTTCCAACAATAAATTCTAATGTTAAAAACACTTTATATACACACACATAGTACTTTGCACTTTTAAGAATAAATTGTTATTAATTTTCTCCTTAGTTCAGTTGGATTGTTTACAACACAGAATTAACTTTTGATACTTCTTGATATGCTTCGAAATTTAAAATTAATATTTTCAATTTCATTTTCAAAACGAATTTCTAAATTTCAGCAGCTAAACAGGCACCCCTGCTAATTTTTTACCTGAGGCAGGTGCCTCATTTATCCCATCTCTGTTATCTACTGAATGTAAACATTGGCCATAAACACTTTTGTTTTTTTTCACAAAATTTCTTGTTTCATATAAAACACTTTGTTTTATTATTATTTATGAACAGTATATATGAGTCATAGAAATATCCAAACAAATCATAAGGTATATCTCCCACATTCTTAGCGTGCCTTCGTGGTGTAATGGTCAACACACTGAGCCGGTATTTCAGAGGTCCGTGGTTCGATCCCCGGCGAAGGCATTGCATATTTTTCATCTCTCTTGTTCCAAAAAAATACCTAATGTCTCTACACTGGCGCCCGAACTAAAAAAAAATGTGGTGGATGATGATTCTCCACCACTGGAATTTGGAGAGTGGGTCCCCAAACCCCAGTCGCCCTTTAAAAGGTCGAATATATAAGGCATTTCTTCCACCTTCTTCGCACGCCTTCGTGGTGTAGTGGTCTGCATTCTCGATGCGTAACCGAGAGGTCCGTGGTTCGATTCCCGGCGAAGGCGTTGCTCATTTTCTCACCTCTTATGCTTTTAAAAAATCCTAATGTCTCTACAAAATGAGTTATCAAATATTTGTGTAAGGTTTCTCCTTCAATCTCTTGACTCTTTTCGTGAGCATAAACTGTGAAACCTTATGTTGAGGACAGTGAGCAGATCTAGGCTATGTCCTTTAGTGTGAAGAACTACAAAGTCAGAAAGAGGGTTTAAAAGTGACCCTTTAATTCAAATATTTACAACTCTTCAAATCGAGAGTAAGCCACTACTTGGGCTGAACTAAAATAATATTAAAATAAGGTGTGTTAACAAATTCAATTCCCTAACTAAAGTCTAAGTAGGACGGCGAGGGAAGCTTACTCTTAGTGAAATGCAACAATGCGAATTTCACTAGCGAACACTAGTAATTGCAAATGCCTATAAAGGCGAACTTTCAGTAGACAGAGGAAATCTTGGCGCGCACAGCCTTACGGCGATAAATCCAAGGCACTGTTTTTCCCCTCGTTAACTCCTGCCTTTTAACTGCTAACAGATATATGCGATTTGCATAAATATCTCACTCGCGCTAAATTCGGGCAGCAACTGAAACTTTGAGAATTCGATAGGAAAGTTCAAACTAAAAATAATTTGGTTAATTAAAATAATGAATGCTACATTTGTAAGGGTGCAGATAAATAGAAAGTATTGAAAATTCCTATAAAACACAGTCAACCTGGTACTGCCTATAAAAAGAATTACAATACTGGCAACCACGAACATGAAACGCAATATTTAAATTAACTCGGGAAACTCAAAACTTGTCCAACTTACAATTCAAAAAGAATAAGTGTCACCATTTTATACAAACACACTGAAATGCAGTGTAACATTATAACTGATGAGAAACAAAACATATAAAAATTAGTGCTACACTATAAAAATAGCAATTTATAAATAACACTAGACAACAATTTGTACTACAATTTCTGCTGAATTCGATTATTGAGCTGTTTTTAGAGTTAAATAAGCATGCTGATTTCAAGACTGTAGTTAGTTTTTCACCAAGCTTTTTTCTCTACAGCTTACATGACCAGTCTTCGCGGCATTGAGCGTCGATCATGGGAAGTACATCTACTCTCCTTTTGGCTAACATAAACTACTGAAACTGAAGGACTATTCTGTTTGTAAGGGATTTGAAGAGCATGAGTTAAATGATCTGGCAAGAGATTTGGGACTATCTGAAAAAGCTTCAGAGCTGTTAATATCAAGAATGCATGAGAAAAACTTGCTTGAAAAAAGGAGCTAAGGTATCCTATTTTCAATAAGGAGAAAGCTAATTTTTTCAATACTTTTGAAGTCATGATGGATTTACATATGGCCATAAGGTACCTGGTTTAATGGAAGAGTTCGACATTTCAGCCTACAACGCAACTCATTGGCGATTGGTCATATCCATCATCACTTCAAAAGCAATTTAAAGTTTATATCTCAAAGCGAAGCTTGAAGTTGTAAGACCTGACCTTCTCAGCTAACATACAGTTAAAATGATCTTATGAGGAAACCTGGCGAATTCTCGCACTGATGTAAAAGAGAAAAAAAAAGGATGGAAGGGGAGGAAAAAAACTTCCTGAAAAGTCTTGATGCAGTCAGTGATGAGCAAGGTGAGAGATTCCGCCAAGATTTGAAGGTCACGGCGGTACGGTTCCAAGGTAAACGGGATGTACATATGATGGCTATCTATTGTTGGAGCATCAAGCGAGAAGGTCCATAGATTAAACGTTCCAAATAAAGCCATAAGCGAAAATTTTTATCTTAACATGTACGTTTACCATTTAGTAAAAAACTTTGCTATTTGAATGAACAAAATTTAACTTGCAATAACTACTTGCATATGTAGCCTTTGTATGAATAAAAGTATTGTTTGTAAACAGTATATTCGCTAAGTTTTCTGTACATTTTCCTTTATATAAGTATTTTGCATTACTTACTTCTGAAACAAAAAGAGGGCATCCTATGACTTAAAAAATTGACAATAGACAAAATCTGAGGCTGTTTTTTTGGATTCAGAGGCCAAAAGTTACTCAAAAATAAAAGTCAGATCTAAAGCAACAAAACTGCTGTTCCTCACTGTAATTTAACATCAGAATAGATATTATAAGTTAAAACACACATTATGATAATGTTAGAAACTATTTAAAAAAATATCAATGATTTCATAATTTACCTAATCTATAGCGAATAGTTCCTCTGTTATAATAAGCAGCTGCTAAAGAAGTGTTCATCTGAATGGCTTTATCATAGTAAGAAACTGCTCTATCAAATTCCACCTTTTTGTATAACACGAGGCCCAGAAAGTTATATGCCTTTGCTAAAATTTCATCCCTAACAAATAATTTAATAGTAAGTATATGCTTTCATTTCACACAAAAAAAAATGCAACTAAATAAAACAAAACTAAGATGAATTACAATATTTTTTTACACAAACACATACAAACAACAATAATAGCAACAAAAGAATGATTAAATAAAAATTTTTGGGAAAATATGAGTACTTTAACATATTTTACTACTCCCGTATTACTATCCTAAGTTAGATATTAAGATTCTTAATAATAATTATAATAATAGTCATCATTCTATAATACTAAATCAAATTTTTCTAAATATTCATGTATCTAAGTTGCGACAATTGTTGTAGATTTGGGAGAATTTAAAAATGATATTTTTGAGTCTTAAAATGATAATTTTATTTCTAAATTATTGAATAAACCCATATAAATTTTATCATTGCCAAATATCTTAAATCTGTTTAATGCTATTTCACTGAATTACTAGTTTATATAATTATATATACAGGGTACATAGGATAGTCCTTTTAACCAGAAAATTCTTACAAACGGAGAAAGCTGCAGCTATGCAAATGAGGTAACGGTATAGTAAAGCAAAACGACTGCACCCGACCTAATGCAAACGACAGCAGCGCCCCTAGTGGCAAAATTTGGAAGATTGGCATTGCAAATTGAAAATGAAAAGCGATAGCGCAAAATTTCAAATTAAGGAGTTTTAGAGTATCAAAATCAAATTTTAAACACTAAGTTTTTAAGGAGTTTTAGAATATTGATGAAGCAAATCTTAAACACGTATTTCCTCGAATAAATTCCAGAAAGAATTAAGCATGATTTAATTCTCAATAAGAAAAGAAAACGTTATTGTTGCGAATGGTTGCTCTAGGTGTGCAACAAATCCACTATTCTGCTAAGTTTCAAATGCATATTCACAAAGCCTACAGACCATTTCTTTTACGGTTTGCTCCGACTGGTTAAAACAAGAAACATAGGATTGCAGAATCTTGTGCTTGGCAACTTTTCCTTCATCGCCTTTGCTATTTGTTTATGATCGTGGTGCACGAAAAAGCGTTAATATATAAATAGTGCATTAAAATACAATTTTATTTGCCCTTACTCAGAATTTAAGTAAAATGAATAGGTATCCGATGGCCTTAAATGTTTATTGAACGTTTCCATTTGGTTTATTTTGTGTTTTGATTTATTTTTCTATATTTTCCCGCGACATTGAGAAATCTCTTAGTTTAGACCTTGCATAAGGCTTATTTATGTGCTTTGAAAGTTACATAGTTTCCTTCATTAGTTACACACTTTCATTGATGCCTAAATTACCGTAGTCATATTGAATTCAATACAATGTAAATGCATTGCTAACACGGCTTTCTAAGGTACATATACATGTAAAACAACATGTTATTATAGGCCAAAGCGCATAATGGAGAGATTAAACATTTCAGCCATTAATAAATATTTCAATTATGATGTGACAGGATTCTCAATATAAAATGTATTGTAATATTAAAAACAGTATTACTAAACTTTTATCAGAACCTTCTGGAATGAATTCTTACTGGTTTAGCCCTCAATGTTCTCGAACACAAGCCAAAAGCTATATAAACCCTGCTGGTACGCGGAGAGCAAGTCAGTGCCTAGTCTATCGAGTTGATAGTCAGTCAGTGAGCGACTGTCTCATAGTCTAGTGCTGAGGTGTATCTCGTGTGCATCAAGAGAGTCTCCTAGTGTATCGCGAGTTAG
Source organism: Stegodyphus mimosarum (assembly GCA_000611955.2). Lineage (NCBI taxonomy): Eukaryota > Metazoa > Arthropoda > Arachnida > Araneae > Eresidae > Stegodyphus > Stegodyphus mimosarum. The sequence goes on along the minus strand of KK112982.1, from coordinate 81,539 downwards.
TGCATCGTCAAGATTTACCTTAGAGTATGTTGAGCTCCGGGAACAACCGAACCGAGTTGGGAGATGTACTCCAGTGTATCATCGAGTGCATTGCGAGTTGTAGCATAGAGAGTCTCAAGAGTACGTAGAGTTCTGAGAATGACCAAGCAGAGTCGGGAGCTGTACTCTGGTGCTTTGCCGTGAAGCTGTCTTCACCGTTATAGTCTGATAGCCTGAAGGCTATGTCGCTGATTGTTGCAGCATGTTTATCATAGTTCTTCGACGACTATAAACGTGCTTTTAAGGCTGTTTTGAAAAATACTGGCCAATTAAGTGTGTCTTGATACTTCATCAAGTGTCGCCGTTAATTACTCTTAATCTGCGAATCCTTAACGTAAGTGCGAAGAAGAGAAAAAAGTAGCAATATTCTTCTCTTAGTAATAAATATTAATCATTTATTAAAAGCATTCATTTAGATATTTTTTATGATCTTCATACATAGTGAAAAAGAGTGATAAAAATGCACATTTATCAATTTACACAATTTTAAACATCAAATTTTTTATTCAAAAAACTATATTTTTTGCAGTTGTTTCCACAGATATTATAATCTTGTTTAAATGTTTTAACTCAATGTTTAAGTCAATTAACTTTATGTTTTAATCTTCACCAGTGTGGCAATTCATATTCATTTTTCATATAATACAAATGTATGAACACATACTTCTATAAATCTAGAAATTTTAAAACATCAAAATGAGAGTTTTCGTGGAGTGATTAAATTGATTGTTAATGTGGTTTTAATTATAGCCAAATTTTTTTTAGTTCGAGTAATAGATGATATTCCAACTAAATAGACTCATATTAATAGTACATTAAAGAAAACGTCCATGCAACCCAAGAATTCTGCTACAAAAATATCCAAACCTAAATCAAGCTAGCAGTGTTTTATGGCTATAGCAATTTGCTGCTGTTATCCCTTTAAAAAATTTTAGATTATCATGTGCTTTTATTAAATCTTAACACAGAAATTATTTATTAAGATTAGCATCAACTTTAGGACTGGTCTAGACTTATTTTGTAGTCTTTTTATTCTTATTTTACAGAATTTGTAACATTGACTTTTTAGCAAGTTTACATTGTTTGTAATACATTCAAGGTAAAATGTGTTATAAATCAATAGGAGAAGTTAATATAATTTCTAAAAGAACATACATTTAAACTCTGAATACTTTATATAAAGCAACAGTGTCTCTCCTTAATGGTTTAAAAATTGGTGACAAATATTACTGTCACCAAATATTGTATTCAGAGGCGTAGCTACGGTTTTCAGCGGTGGGGCACAACTAAAGATTTTGCACCCCTTTCTGTGTTCCAAGAATGGAAAACATTTCATTCTAAAATTTGTAGCATCAATTTGGCCTCCCCTGGATGCTGCGCCCGCGGACAGATGTCCCCCCTTGCCCCATTCTAGCTATGCCACTGATTGTATTAGGTGAATATATATCAGATGTAATTTACTTGGTGGATGGATTTCCTAGACACATAGCTACAAATTCTATATGCTATGAGTTTATTTTAAGATCTCTGCCAAAGATAAAATTATTTATTAACGTATCTCTACGTACATACATTTTAGAATACATAATTGCACTGAAAACTACCCAACATACACTGGTGCAGACTTTGAATTTAATTTCAATTTTTTTAATACTGCTTTATTGGTATAAAGGGCCCAAATGCGCTTTAGCCCACTGCTTGGCGGCGATTGTTTTTGAATGAGCAATAAACGCGCCAACATGGGTAACTCCGTATATCCGCGAACATGGCTGACTGGGTATTTTGAAGCTACGGAAACATGTAGTTTTTGCGCATGCATATTTCCTATTTTATAAAGAACGGTTTTATTGGTAATGTGAGATGACGTAGCGGTTTATTCGAAATTCTTACGTGTTAATTTAAGTAGTTATTTCAGTTGTCGTTGTATTCTTTGAATGCGGTGTTTTTGTGTTGAGTGTTTGCTATTTTCGTACCTTATATTTCGCTAAATACCGAGTCGGTATGGATTTAGCTGTGATGCTGAGAGAGGTGAGTGAATGTACATGTACATTTATTACTTTATTGGAAGTGCAAGTTGCTTAATTTTTATATTTTGTTGCCTTTTATTGAAATAATTTGGCTCAGCTGAAGAACAGAACGCTGGTATCGTTTGCAATTTATTTTATTTTGTTGATTTGTGCACATTGCCTACATTGTGCAATTCGCTGATGTTTTTTTTAAGTTAAAACGGAACGCTGTGCACATGGCATTTTCTTGTAATTTATTTTCGTTATTTTAGCTTATTTTGTTGATTTGTGCACGTTGCCTACATTGTGCAATTCGCTGAAGTTTTTTTTAAGTTTAAAAGGAACGCTGTGCACATGGCATTTTCTTGTAATTTATTTTCGTTATTCTAGCTTATTTTGTTTATTTGTGTACGTTGCCTACATTGTGCAATTCTCAGATTTTTTTTTAAGTTAAAAAGGAACGGTGTGCACATGGTATCGTTTGTAATTTTAATGCCCTTTTAAAAAAAATTCCTTCTTTCTGGGATGCCATTTTGGTTACGTTTTCGCGGAGCGTGTCGGGAAGGTTATGTAACGGCATAAAATGTGTAAGTATTACAACATAAAATGTAAATAATTAATTTAAAGGTAACTGACAAATATTTTAATGATCGTAATGTTCATTTTGCATATTATTTTATTATATTTTTGTGGCAACAGTTTCCATACTAATTTATGGTTTAGAATTCTATGTTTTGTTTACAATAGGTTTTCGCGGAGCGTGTCGGGAAGGTTGCAATTAATTGCAAAGACGTTTCGCAGAAACGCGCCGAACTGGCGATTTTCAAAATATCGCCAAGCAGTGGGCTAAAGCGCATTTTCACCGTACAAAGTAATGCGTCATGCAAATTCACACAACAGACTCTTTCTAACAGAAATGACGAAAAGATATATATGCCATTTCCATGTAAACACGTTTCTTACAAAACATTACCATACTTTTAACATTTAAATTCATTCTTTAACCAAATACAAATAACCTATTAATAAGACCAGTAGGTTATTTTAAATATATTCCAGGCAATTGTCTTTAACTTTCATTCATAAAATAAAAATTTATCTAATGACACAAATGCTATTTCTCCTTGCTTTACTGAAAGCCCACAAGATTTGTTTGGCGTTCATTACAAAGCCTACAAGGCGATAACTCGTCATTTAATAAATGACCGCCAAGGAGCCATTTCATCCAATGAGAGCAGACCATAGAAGAAAATGTCTGTAGGCTTCGTGAATATGTGTTTTAAATGTAAACAAACATGACTGCTATATGGTAAAATAATTAGACTTAGCTGCACTGAAACAACTTTTAAATTGTTTATAATTCCACAAATCTTCCATGCAGATTTACTAAAGGCATAAAAACTTTAACCAAAAGATAAAAACTACATAATTTAATAATTTTTAAAGGAAAAAATGCGCAATTTACCAACATATAAGAATAAAGAAACTGAGCTCACTGAGCCGAGTAACAAAGTGGATATACATATACATATATTTATATACTATTGGTGCAGCCAATTGCAACCAAAATAGGAGATGCACATTTACATGTTATAGCAGTCCTATATACAAAATTTCAACGTTCTGAGGCTACTCGTTTCTGAGTTATGCGAGATGCATACATGTACCTATCATAAAGTAAGGAAAAATCACAAAAATCATGATTACTGAAAAAGTTACATGTAGAATTTTATGAAACTTACCCACAATAGACAACACATAGTAAGGTATCAAATAACATAAAAAGAAATTACCAGACAAATATTCATTTAATAACATTTACATTATTACTTATATATGCATTGATAATAAACAAATATATTTATAAATAAAAGTAATCCATATAATGTTTCATAAAAGCATAAAATCAATAAATATGCCAGACGAAAACCTCAAAACAACTAACTATACATAGAACAAACCACCATTTCTGTCTGATTAGCAAATACTATGCAAGTATAACCTGAAGCAATAATTAATCGCAATTGATAATTAATTTTGAAAAACCATGGAGTATTATCAAATAATAATGAAACAGCAAAAGGATTAATACATTTAAATGTAAAAGATACATTTTTGAAAATATATCTGAACTGCATCTTATTTAGTATACAATATTTCGAATTTAAAAAATAAAACAAAGTCATTTACATACCACTCATTTCTTTTCATAAAATATTCTTGACTTTTTTAAGCTTTCTTTCATCGGTTTTTGAATGCATATTATTTTGAAGAACTTTAGTATAATTGTTTAAACAAATATTTGAAAAAATGCTCATTATTTTTAGAAATCTACTAGAAGGGAACTCGACACATTAAATAAGTTTCATGAACATATATCTCTGATAAGTTTGACCAGTAAAGAATGTTATTTCTGTTTTGAATTTAAAAATAAAATTTCGTACTCAGGAGATAGTAGTTTCTGAAATATTAAGAAGCACACTGTCACAATAAACATAATATTTGAAGATGGAAGTTTTGTACCACCACGGTTAACGAGGTTCAAATAGTTCGTGTACATCACTTGATTGCTAGCTATGTGAATTTCATGATTTTCATGATCGCAAATCAAACTCTTATCAGTAAAAATAAGTAACTTACATGAGAGACAGTCAATTTGCAATTTAAACACACTGTAGCCAGACACATATGTCAGGACTTCAGCTTCAGCATTATTCACTGAATCAATATCAATATCATCTAGAATTCCTATAACTGCAGAACAGTCAATTTCTTTGAAAGGCTGTACTGCACAGACATCAGATATCAACATTTTTAACTGAATTTTTCCATATATATTGGAATCTAAATGAAGAATCGATTTTATTCTGAATTTTCTCTCGGATTAAAGAATTTCTTGTACAGACACAAGATAAGATCCTCCTGGCATTTGCAGATATGAAGAAAACCTAGTGATTTCTAGTGAAACCTAGTACTTCTATATGTAAATTAGGTAAAAATATATTTACAGCTGCCCCTCAAGGAAAATGGCAGTTTTTGGCAATACATGGACAACGAGTTTGTGCAAGTTTTTGACTTGTTATTTTGACATTGTGTACCGGTAATTTTTGTCAAACAGCCAAAATAACAATAAAAATAACAGCCAAGTACACATCGACCTATTTTTCACTTTTAAAAAAAATCAGATAATTACACAAACTTGGCACTGCGCACTCCCTTGACTTTGTCCATTATACAAATCGATCTATCAAAGTCAAAGGACCATCCTATCCTACACTAGAGCCATACAAAAATATATAATCTCAACAAACTACATTTTAAATCAAACAATGAAATAACATATAAAAAATCAATGCATCTACACACTACACAAAGGAAATATCCACTTACCCTATTTGGAAATTTCTGTGCCTTCAGGCTGTGGCACACAAAATTCCTTAATAGCATCCAAACACTTTTCTCAAACTACGTTCCCTTTCTAATGGAATGCTTTATATGGTAAGCATTTGAACCTTTGGTTAATGTTTAATCTACAGGACTGCTTGGTAAATTGTTTCTTTTTTGACACCAAGATCGGCACCACGAAGGACCGGCACCAATTTCACGATGATGCTGAACCTTAGACCCACTACACAAAACAAAAACACAAAATCAAACACTTACACAAACTCTGTGTCCACGTACACATTGTACATACATAATTTTAACTTTAAAAAAATCAGAGAATTGCACAAACTTGGCATTGTGCACTAATTTAACTTTCTACATGCACAAATAGATCTACTTTCACTAAAACAAAATCAGAAAGCTAAAACAAAGTTAAAACTATCATGTTAACCAGAGAAAATTTGCCGCTGTCTAAACACACAGACATGAACAAATAACAAACATACACAAACAAAGAGTAATAAATAACCAACAATACAAACTTTCTAACATAAAAACATTAAAAAACAAATCTTTTAACAAAAATTAGCACAGAAATACCAATAAATAAATAAAACGTCAATTTTTTTATCATACCTTCTCTTCACGTGCGTATGTCGACATCTCCCAAAAATACCTCCTAATAGTGCAAGCCGCCCTTCGTTTTCTTCCTGGCTAAACCGTGTTTAATTGCACTCCACGTTCCTTCTATTTTATTAATATCAGCACCCGTATCTGGATCCTTAAATTGCACACTATGATTTACGGTTAGGCGCCCAAAGCCTTCATCTGAAAGGCAATTGTACGCCTTCCAGCAGTCTGAAATTATTGTCGTCTCTGGAATAATATACTCTTTTATAACACTAACCAAACATTCAGATGACCTTTCAGGCACCACTTTCATAAAACATTATGCATGTGCAACCAAACACAGCAATTCAAAAAATAGCCAAAATCTCAACTTATCACAACACATCTGGCAATATTAACACAATTTTCCCAACGCTAGTTTCGCCAACATTAGGGTTACCGAAAAACTTATTTTACGCAGTGGGCTTCCAGATTTCATGAACAACCAATACCACTGAGCGATTTTTTCAGACAGGCGGAATTGTACAGTAAATATCACCCAAATCTTTCTTGTGACAAACCAATTCAAAGCCTGAATGATCTTTACATTCAATCATACACATTTCCTTCGTACAAATACAACACTTATAATTCCATTGAATTACATCCAACAAAGTTTCTTTGCTCTTGTCCTCAACCTCTTCAAAAAAAAAAAAAAAAAACAACTTCTGCTCTCCTCATTTCTTCTCTCTCTGTACTTCCTAACTGACATCCAACACACAAACAAGACCTTACAAATCTTTTCCCATCAGTCAAATTCACCCCAATCACACAGCCAATTACGTCATAATAGGGTTTTCATAACAGTCAACTACTCAGGTTACCATAAATGAAACAATAACTTGGCAACTTAGCTATAATCTCCAAGGGACACCCTTAAATATACTATAACCGTAATTTACAAATATCCTTATATATACTATAACCATGATTTACACACCTCATTTTTCAGCTAGTTTGGTTTTAAATAGTCTTTTAACTACAAAAAAACACAAAAATTGATTTTTAATAATGATTATAAGTTTTAAATTTTGAACACAGATAATTTTCTAAATGGATTATAACAATAATAAAACTATATATTTATTGCATTTTTGTTCACCTTTCGAAGTCTGCTTTTTTTCTTTCTAATAACGAGATGATATCGACAAGAAGTGCTTCAGCATCATCGTAGTTTCTGTTGTTCACAAATTGCTGGCCTTTGTTCAGATCAGAAACAAGATCCATGCTCTAAATCAGAAAACAAACTTTAATGACTAAACAACTTTTCAGGCTACTTTACAAAATAACTAGACCATAAACATGCATTATTAATGTTTAAATATATAAATAAATATGTAATATGTATGTAAATTTTCTACTTAGTTTGGAACAAAGAAAAAATTATTACCCTACAGTAGAGACATTTGAAATGTTAGTTCTCTAATGGCTTCATCAGATGTATGGATTTCCATCCACACATCTAATTTACACAATACTACTTTAACACAATGACTCGTTAAATACATTTCATTTTCTCATTAAATACATTTCTCCCAGAACTAGTTTGAAAGATAGATTTCTGTATGGAATTCGCAAACATACCAACAACAGTTTATGATCTCAGGGAAAAAATTATAGTAGAAGACGTGTTTTGCATAATTCAACTAATCACAGGAAAATTCGGTTTGTGAATAGTACATTTCTGAAAGGAGCTCGTTTCTCGAATAAGTTTGTGACTCTGTTTCATATCTATATATCTGATAAGACCAATACTTGTTAATGAGAATTTTAAAGAACACTTATCTTTTTTTCTATCCCAGTCAGTAATTTTTTTTTTTTAACTTTACAAAATATTTTAATATGTCTTTTACCATAGCAGAAATAATTAATCGTAGTAAAAACTTGAAATGTCCTTTGAAAATAAATCATAAATGACAAATTAAATTATCATAGTGGTATTTAATTCACTCAATAAATGAAAGCAGAGAATAATCTACTTTCATTCAAAGTCAATAAAAGCAACTTATACGTTACAAACTTTTGTAAGATTACTAAATGCAAACTATCATTCTCAAATTCCCAAAGTACATATATTGGGTACTTCTATTACAACAAAATATGGTTTTCTCATAACGCCCTTCCAGAAAAATTACTAATTATTTCTAAATTTTTAAGTTCTGAAGTTATCTAAACTATTTTAAAATAAATTTATGAGAAAAGATGATAATTAAATATAGCCATTAAAAAGTTTATAGTTTTTAAAGATATTTAAATTACAAACTGAATAACTTCCCAAGTTTTTCACTGAATTAAATGAACTGAAATAATTTGCTCATAATGTGATATTCTACGAGTATTATTCTCGTATTACCTATGAATCCAGATGTATAAATTATACATAACCCCCTATACTTTTAGATCACCTTAGCCATACTGACAGAAAATAATGTATAAATATATGCGGTCAGTTTAATTTACACTGAATATTTTATCACTGGGGAGCTTTAAAAATAACGAGATGAATACTTCGTAATAATAAAAAAAGGTAAAAAAAAAAAAAAAAAATCCTAAATGCAAAAGTTGTAAATACGTACAGATAACATTTAACAGTAATATTAGCACGATTATAATTTTTCTTTCCGCTAAAATATCTACGTAATGCGATTATAAAACTGCTAAAAGAAATTATATTTAGCTCTGCATGAACCTTTCACACACACACGAACATATATTATATACAAGCGTCTAGACTCCGAGAATCGCTTTTGCTCATAGCCCGGGTTCCGGAAGGAGAAAGGGAAAAAAGTGATTTCGTCCCTATAGCTCATGATGGAGGAAGTACACTCATGTCCATAAATTAAGGATAATTCGGAGTCACGCGTAAATCGAACTCTAAAATAAATATATCACCTGTAAAATCAGTACACACATCTTCAAGAATCATATGCAAATTTCAGGAAGTAATCAGATGACACCGATGGTACGTCACAATGACGAGAGTGTAACGGGTCCCGTTGACTGAACCTGCGTCGAAGATGTGAAGGTCTGTACGACTACCAAGCATGATGTCTCCCCAAACGAGAACACCGCCACTTCCATACCTGTCCCTTTCAATGATGTTCGAGGGATGATTGCGGCTTCCCCGCTCTCTCCAGATGAGTATGCGATGAGAATCCCTACTCAGACTGAATCTGCTCTCATCTGTAAAGAGTACTCGTCCCCATTCATTGTCTCTCCAACTCCGGTGTTCCCGGCACCACAGAGAACGCCTTCTCCGGTGGACAGGCGTTAGAGGTACACACCGTGCAGGGCATCGTGCAAACAGACCACCACCGTGCAGCCTTCTGGCCACGGTAAAACGCGCTATCGGTCGTCCAGTCGCCTGTGTCGTGTGTTTAGCGATTTCTCCCGCTGTCTGCCGCCTGTTTCTTCTGGCCTGTAAGGCAATATACCGGTCATCTGCGGGTGTGGTTCCTCGTGGACGACCACTACTAAACCCCCGAATAGCTGTTCCTGTAGTTTGAAATTGTCTCCAAAGTCGTGAAACGATGCTGTGAGCAATTCCGAACTCTGCAGCCACACTTGTCACACTGCGGCCTTCCTCCAACTTCCCAATGATTCGACCTCGGGTAAAAGCATCTAGATGCCGTCTAACAGATTGATTATTCGCCATTTCTCGCTGAGGCAGAAACTACGTGTGATTTTAACTGCTATACGGCGTGCAATCTCTTTGCCAGAAATACAGATCTTACGCCGACAACATGCTTTATACTACTCAGACACTCCCCCATTACGTCTACCTGCATATCTGCGCATGTGCTACCGTACATCCCCTTACTTAATCTCCTGATTGGTCTTTCTGTCCGCTCTGCCTCTTCGTTCAACTGATATGCTAATTTTTCGACTTCGTCCTTAATTTTTGCACACCAGTGTATTTGTTTTTATTGCATTGAGTGCAATTTTTTTTCCTTGTAAGGAATTGTAATGCAACTATGGAGTTTGCTGGCTGATGAAAGGAAAAACTCTGTATTTCTTCCAAAATATGGCATTTTGCCCAACAATTTAGAGAAGGAAAATGAAGAATTTGCATTTCTTGAATATGCAATTCATAAATAATCAAATTTTATGGATAAAAAAATTATACAATTCTTTGATGTTTTTTCAGCAAAAATAGGCCATTGTTTACATGGTAAGAGTATCGCAAAAATGTAAGATAGGTATTTTCTTATGGATTTTTCTCACACTTTTAATTTTGTTAATTGGTTACTGTTTTATGTAATTCTTAATGCGCTGCCATTTCTATCATCTTTTTCGTCACCAGCAATCTATCAAATAGCTGATTCCTTATAAACTTCATAATGGCATGGATTGACTTATCTAACTTTTAACATTTTTAGCGTCAAGATAAACATATTTTAATGTTATGTGCATCCTTTAAATGTGCACATTGGTATTTAAACCACAACGTAAACGATAACAGTATGCCCACAGATTAACACTTTTTACGTATCGCAAAGCAAAATATGCTGCAAAATCTATAATATCAGGATCATTACAAAATCTTTCCATTGCTTCTAACATTTTTACTAAAGCTGCTGGATCTGTTTCTTCAAGTAGCGCAAGAAGAATTTTATCACCTCAATCTTTTTCTATTGTATTTAATTTTTCGCAGGTTTTTTGGCATGCTCTGTCAGTATGCCACGAACAATATAGAGGATTATATGGCTCTTCCATTTAGCCTGAAGCAATTTTTCAGCCATAAGATCCTTTTCACTATTTGATAATGATTGGTATCGAATATCATTTTTATGTACAATATGAGTTTACAATCATGTTTTCTAATTCTAGCTGGGCAAAATCCATATATCTTAGCAATGCCATGTACTTTTAAATGTCTCTTCCCTTGACTTTCAGATTAAAACATACCGGATCTATGGCAAATAAAAGAGTAATACTCAGTATTGCTGGTTTTTTGGTGCTTTCGACAATAAATTTCGAATGTGTTTCTTTTTCAATACTTTCTTTCCAATCATAAAAGTGTTAGCTTCCTTTAGTAGTTAAATTAATCACTCACAAGACGATTTTAAAAGAGACAAACAAACATTTATTTAAAGATAAATCGTACTCTTAACTTAATAACCTACGTGTAACGTATTCTTAAACGTACATATCATAATAGACGTTCTTAATTCATCGTACCAATATTCATTTCAATCGTACTTCATCTGAATAAATAAATATAAAAAAGAACAACATCTAGAAATTGGCTGTTGCCATTTCTCAGTAGATATTGTGTCTAATAACTATAAATAATTTACAATTGTGCTTACAAAAGGCACCTAATGAAGAAAATTCTAAATGTTCTTCATCTATTCTTATATCATGATCACGTTCAAAGTGTAAAATAATATTTCGCTCATCAAAACAGGAATTGTGCAGTAAACATTTATGAGACTGATGCTGGGGCTCTGAGTTTGCATTGCATGTTTCTGCTGTTCATGAGCTTTAAAATGACATGGATTGCTGAATTGACGTGTACAACTAGAACATTCAAATTCGCATTCCTTCCTGCGCTTTCAGTCCTGCAATTTTGCAGGATGAAGATTTCCTACGTGTCTTCTTAAATTAGAAAATGTAGCGTATCGTTTTCCACAATCCACACAAGAAAAACTTTCCAACGGTTGAACTCCCATTTCAGGAATATCTGGCCTTGAGAAAGACCTTTCAATCATTTCCGAGGACATCAGCTGATTTTCAGATGCGAGGAAACTATTTGGCTCAGAAATATTTCAGAATACAGAATGAAATTTTCTGATGATACATTAATAACAATTCACAAACTACGAAATACAAACAACGCTATGACTAAAATTCCCCATATTCCTAATCCTGATAGTCTCTGGTATACTGGTACGCAATCACATTAGGATTTTAACCAGTTTGTTTTGCATATGCCTTAGGCCAATTGCGTGTGTAAATTAAAGAAGGTGCGAACGCATCCAACCGAAGGCGGCCGTGGAAAGGGAAGTTAAGGTTTCGGTTCTTTATATTCAAACTCCCTTTAGGGGAAATAAGGGAAAAAACCGGCTATGATCAAAAGTGATTCTTGGGGTCTAGACGCTTGTGAACACATATGCCCTATTATGCATCTGTTAAGTCTTTCTGCCCGGAAAGCGAAAATTCAAACTATGGGGCAAAGGAGAGACAAAAAACACAATTTGTTTCGAAAATTAAATTTGAAAATAAATTAGCAGCAACTGATACGAATTCTTTTTTAAAGCAAGATTAAAAAAAGTGGTTTCATTAAAGCAAAATAAAATAAAATCCAGACTATATAAAAATGTATAAATAAGCCTTAGTTAGATAGAGATGATGGAAGAGAAGTGTTATATAACCTAATAGTAATGTATCCTAATGAGCAATGTACAATTTTTTAAAAACTGATGAAGCTGAAGTGTCTTGTCAACTAGAAATAAAGTCGCCTGATGCGGTGTTGTGAGCATGTAGTTTACTGCGTAAGATGCTTTATATAACGGTATAATTTAAACCAATGAAGAATTAAGGAAGTGGGAAACTTCGTTCCAATAGTTTAGCCCCCCTGAACATTTGGTTCTTATCAGAGGGAAATACGAAGCCAAAAAACGTCTGATCAGGAAAATTTTGAAAAATTGCTTAAAGTGGAATTCGAAACCGATTCGTAAATATCTATCACATGTGAAATTCTTTTATACAAATAACTGTATTATAACGTAAAAACATTTCAAATTTGATTGCATATTTTAAAGTATAAATTAACGAGAAAGAATAAAGCTGCGTTTCGCGCACTTCAAAAACATGTCTGTGCGCTACTAGTCGGACGTCTAGCATTTCTTTTGTAGAATGGCTAACTGTCCGAAATTGGACGAGTAGAAACTTCGCAAAATGACACTGGAACAAACTACATGTGAAGGTAAAAATAAAATGCTTTTTGTTGAAATATGACACTTAAAGTTAAATTGCTCTTTTGTCTGAGGATTTCTTATTTTTTACTTTTGTTATCTCATTCCTCTCCGGAATTTGAATTTAACATTTCATAATCTAAAGTCGTACTAGGTTGGCTGTAAATTATAAATATATTCCAGTAAAATTGATATATAATTAAAATTTATAAATGTAGGAATTTAATTACAAAATGTGATTTAAATTTTAGATTTGAAAGCTTTCGAAAGACGTCTGGTTGAAGTTATCGCTTATTATCAACCACAAACAAAGCGCTGGCGAGGTAAGTTAAAACCTTTTTACTATTAAAATAATTTTTTGTTAAATGTTACTCTATTTTAATGTTGCGCCTAACTTTATTTCTTTTAGCTATGCATTAGATATAATATTTCACTACTATTTATCCAAAATGTTAGTTTATTATAAAAAAAAAAAAAAGTAATTCAACAGATTGACACATACAAAAATGATATTAATTTTGATGATTAAAACAGCAAATTGTTTTGTAAGCAGTGCACAGCAAAGTTAAAAAATGACTATGCAGGAACATAAAGCCCATTAAAGGAAATATTCTAACTTTATATGCAGTCTTCCATTTTACAGAGCAGTGACAAAGTTGTATATTTTTAGAAGTGCTGTTGAATATTTTGTTGCCAGCAGCAGTGTTATTTTTATGAGTAGACTGGTTATATATACAGTGGCTTACGCAAATGGTCAGACACTTTGAATTTTTGTATTTTGTAGTGAACATAAAAACTAAAATGAAACAAAATGACTTATTTTGATTATATATAAATTCAACATTTTTATAGTAAATACATTTTTGAAAAGATGAAATTTAAATTTAAAAATCAATATTGTTTGTTCAGTGAGGAAAAATATTCTCACAAAAATAATCAGACACTGTTATTAACAGCTAAAAATGACAAAAACTTACATTGTTTTTGCTTCTTAATATCTTGCAGAATCACCTTTACAATTGATCACTTCATTTAATCTTTTGGTTTCCACAAGTTTTTATTTTTGGATTTATTTTATGTCACTCCTCTTGAATCACTCCTTTCAATTGCTCCAACAAAGATATGCTGTATTTTCGAACTTTTGATTCCAGTTCCTGTCAAATATGTTCAATAGGATTAAGACCTGGTAATTGGGGTAGTGCCTTAATTACTTTTGGACACTTATAACAGCCAGAATTTAATGTTGTGCACAGTATGTTTTGGATTGTTCTCCTGGTAGAATTTAAAACTATTTTGTACATTAAGCTTAGGTATTTTCAGCACATTTTATAGATGGTATTATGGGTCAGATTAAATACCTTGACATCTTGATGTGGAATTTGGTAAAGCACATGTGCTGAAAATACCAAATTCCACATCAAGATGTCAAGGTATTTAATCTGATCCATAATACCATCTATAAACTCTATATTACCAACACCGGAATATGTCACAGCTCCTCCTCCACCGTGTTTAACACTTGGTACTAAGTTTTGCTTCCAAAATTCTTCTTTAGCTTATCTCCACACCAGCACTCGTCCATCTGAGCTGAAGATGGTTAATCTGCTTTCACCAGCAAACAACCCTTTTTTTCAGTAGTCAGGTGTCTTTTGTTTCATTGATTTTGCAAAAGCGAGTAAAAGTTTTCTGATTTTTTAATGATATAAAATTTTCGTTTTGCTGCTCGTCTATGATATCCTGCAGATCACCTTTCTCTTCTTACAGTTTTTTGGATTTACACAATTCCATGTAATTCATGAAGTTTTGAAACAAGTTTAGGAGCGCTCAGTCTTGGATTCTTTTTAATATTCCGTAGAAGAAGCGTTTCATTCCATCAGGTAACTTAGTCTTTGAGGTCTTCTTTTGCTTTGAATACAATTCTGTTTCTTATAACACTTAATAATATCAAAAACTATAGAATTACTTAAATTAAGTAAACAAGCAGTTTTTCTAATAGGTTTCCGTTTCTTTTGATGCAAATCAATAACTGATCTGTGGGTTTCTATTGATGTTTCCTTTCGTGACCAAGCCACTGCAAGAAAATACTAAAATAATGACTATTTTCTAAAATTAAAATTTGAATTATAAAAACAAATGATATTTTAGCTTCTTTATCCAAACTAATTCCATAAAATTTTATTTTTTATTTATTGTAGATAATTACAATTAGAAATTATGCAAATGTCTGATTAAATTTGTGTATCTTTTTTTTCCATTTCAAGCTAAAATGTTATTTTCTAAATTTACTATTTAATTTTTTCAAATTTACTCAGTACAAAGAGTGCTAGGAAAATTCAAAGGAAAAATATTCTTTATTATTTTATTTCAAAGCTTTTCTCCCTATTACTTAAAAAAATTAAAAAAAATTATAGTGGCCAATCATTTTTGTGAGACACTGTATGTATATTTTAAATTCAGGTAATTTTCTTTTCCTTGTATCCTAATTATAATATCACTTAGAATTATTTTTTAGTCCAAAGGAGCTTTGTCCCTGAAGGACTGTTGTTTTTGTTTTGTGATTTTGCATTGATTCATTATAAATGTCCGACTCACTTTTCAAATTGTTGCCACCAAATGTTATCGTCCTGTACTATTAAATAATGAAAAATCTGCATAAATGTATGCATATTTTTCCAAATGTGATAAAACAATGGACCTAGATCTGTCCAGTTTTGAATAACGTAAGTTTCCACCCGAATATACGCATCTGGAAGGCCAAATTTGGAATTTGTTTTATTACCTATTTCATATTTTGTAAAACTTTAATGAATTTTTGATGAACAAACTCAACGATTTAAAAGCGAGCTATGGCAACACTCTACGGGGGGGGGAAGCTTTTTATCTCCAGTACACGGAACTGTGTATCAAATATTCTAAGGACTACTGTTTTCGTTTTGCGTCAGAAACATTAAATGTCGGTTCACTTTTCAAACTGTTGACGGCAAACATTGCAGCCCTGTATTATATTTAAAGAAATTAAATAATGAAGAATGTGCATAAATGTATGTATGTTTCTCACATTGTGATAAAACGACGGTACTTAGAGCCATCGAATTTTGAATGAAGTAGTCCTCCTGCAAATGTGGGCATCTGGAAATTTTGAATTTATGCATTTTCTTGTACATCTGCATTGAATACAATCTACCCTCTTTGCAAGAATATTTACTCCCTCAGGCATTTAACGCACACAAATTATTATTCCTCTTATGGCTTGTCAGTTCGGTATACTATTGTTCGAAAGGCTAGGATAAATCTTTGAGTAAGTGACCTCAAAAGGTAAGAGCATTGCCAATTTATCTTTCAGGTTTCTTCCTGAAGAACTGGGTGCATGTTATATGGCAAATATACCTAAACATGAAAAGAAATGTAGATTATAAATTATAGATGCACGTTATACACTAGTGCGCGTTATACCCTTCAAAATATGGTATATTTCATTAAATTAACATTTTAATTTGATTTTTTAATTATATGCATGCGGTTTTAACATCTGGAACTAGTCTTCAGTATCTCTATATGCTTGGATGCCCTGTGATTGAGTGAGCCCTGTGATTGGATGCCCTGTGAGAAAATTTTAGGTGGTTTGACCTGGTTTGGAATTCCAGAGCAGTGGTGCTTTAATAGTTTACTGTATGTATAATGTGAATATGAGCCAGTTTCTTTTAAAAAGACATCACAAAACAGAAAGACATTCCTTCCCATAGGCAGGTATCTCTTATGTGCTTTACTGTCGTCAGATAAATTCAAAAACCTAATCCTTTATGTACTTCATAGCACTATTTTGTGTGAATGATCATGTATTTATTTATTTATTTTATTTTCAGAAACCTTTTTATCATGTAAAATTTTGCAGGATCTTGAAGCGATTTCATATCTATATTCATTTGTGTTTCTGTAAGAGTAAATTAGTAGCCTAACCCAGATCGAGCTTAAGTTTCACCTAATAATATGGATAATAATAATAATAGCAGACTTAGCAACATTATTCGTGTGCTAACTTTAATACCTTAATGCTTCCCTTTATATGAGAGTACGGATTTTTTATTCAAATCTGTCTACTTTATTCGTATGAAAAATTAAATTATCATATCCTATTAATTTTCATTTCTTTATTTCAAATTAATTTTAAGTTCTGAAATCAAGAAAGCTCATTCATTGTGCATTAAATTTTCTAAACATGGTTGAAATCATCCAGAATCTTTTTAATTTGGGTAGTTTCTGAAAGTTTTAAGATATGCAGCATTGATTTTTTGCACTTCAATTTCTTCATTCATGGGTCTGATATAAATGTTACCCTGAATCAAATTTATTATCTTCTGCAAAACTTCATAATCAAGAAATCTGAATATGCTACTGTGTGTTGGACTATATTAATACATTCATTTTTAATATTGATGAAAGAACATCATGATCAAGATTTTTAACAATTAGGAAAGAACATTTTAAAGTAACAGATATATTATGGCAAGATATTGTGTTATCAGCTAACATATAGTTGAAAACATTATAAGGTATTTCTCCTGCATTCTTGGTGTAGCTGTCAGCACGCTCGGCCAGTATTCCAAGAGGTCCGTGGTTCGAGTCCCAGTGAAGGCATTGCTCATTTTTCATCTCTCCTGCTTCAAAAATACCTAATGACTCTACAAGTGGTGCCTGAACTAAAAAAGTTGGTGAATGATGATTCTCCACCACTGGGATTTGGCAATTGGGTCCCCTAATCTCCAGTTGCCCTGTAAAAGGGGAGTATATAAGGTATTTCTCGTGCCTTCTTCGCATGCCTTCATGGTGTACTGGTCAGTACATTTGGTGCGTATTCGAGAGGTCCGTGGAGTATATAAGGTATTTCTCCTGCCTTCTTCGCATGCCTTCATGGTGTACTGGTCAGTATACTTGGTGCATATTCGAGAGGTCCATGAAGTGTATGAGGTATTTCTCCTGTCTTCTTCGCATGCCTTCATGGTATACTGGTCAGTACGCTTGGTGCATATTTGAGAGGTCCGTGGTTTGAGTCTCGGCAAAGGCTTTGCTCATTTTTCATCTCTCCTGCTTCAAAAATACCTAATGACTGTACAACATTGCCTCTGAATTGCAGATACCGAGAATTGTAGGGCCACTTTCCCTTAGAAAGTCCTCCATGAGGGCATTCCTCTCTTTAGGCATATCCAGATTGGGTTAGTGTGTTTTGCCGTAATTAAATAAACAAAACCAAGAATTGTAAGTGCAAAAACATCTTTAAAATGCTTTGGCATCTAAGATGAAGAATTTTAGAAAAGATCTGTATTCATTATGTATCTGGGTTCTTTATAATATTATCAATATAATAGGCATATCCTATACTGATTACAGTGATATGCTTGAATGAATGTTGATTTTCTTAACAGAAATATGTGGATATTGCATTGCTCTTCTCATCTTAACACAATAGAAGCTAAATATTGTGGCTGAAACAAATACACAGTCCAGTCACATTAATGTGACCACCACGTACTTTCCATGTCAGAGTTAAATAACCAATCACAGAAGGCAGGTGGCAGCACAGTGCAGTTGAGCGTATATAAAGGGTGTGTGAGGGCTGCGGAAAACATTTCAATCGTTGGCATAATGCAGAAACGAAGCGATTTATCCGACTTCCAAAAGGGCATGATCATTGGCTTTCGGGCCAAGGGTGGAAGCATTTCCGAAACGGCTGAGTTTGTGAACTGTTCGCGTGCCGCCGTGGTAAAAGTGTACCGTGCATGGCAAAATGGGACTGTCCAAAATCAGCGACGTGGCAAATGTGGTGCACCACGGGCCATAGATGACAGAGGCGAACGACGGTTGCGGAGATGCGTTCGGGCAGAT
This sequence comes from Stegodyphus mimosarum, assembly GCA_000611955.2. Taxonomy (NCBI): domain Eukaryota; kingdom Metazoa; phylum Arthropoda; class Arachnida; order Araneae; family Eresidae; genus Stegodyphus; species Stegodyphus mimosarum. Next base: position 62,638 of record KK112982.1, on the reverse strand, counting down.
AGACGGGCTACCGTTGAGCAACTGACCACCAAAATGAACCAAGGGGCTACCAAAAGTGTCTCCCAAAGTACTATTCAGCGAACATTGCTGCGTCTGGGCCTCCGAAGCAGACGCCTGGTTCGTGCACCTATGCTGACTGCTGTTCATCGACGGCGAAGGCTAGAATTTGCACGCCAGTACAGCAGCTGGACGTCCACTGAGTGGCGACAGGTTGCGTTTTCGGATGAATCGCGTTTTATGCTCCATCGGACAGATGGACGTTGGCGTATAAGGCGTGAAACCTCTGAAAGGAACCACCCTGCAACCATTGCCGGAACGGTCCAAGCTGGAGGCGGGAGCATTATGGTCTGGGGAATGTTTTCCTGGCATTCTCTAGGTTCACTGATCATTGTGGAAGGCACAATGGATCAATACAAGTACGCATCTGTCCTTGCGGACCATGTTCACCCCTACATGCGCATTGTTTTTCCTCAGGATGATGGCATCTTCCAGCAGGACAATGCGAGGTGCCATACAGCTGCCAGTGTACGTGCGTGGTTCGAAGAGCACCAGGATGAGTTTACCGTCCTCCCCTGGCCAGCAAACTCACCTGACTTAAACCCAATCGAGCATCTGTGGGACCATCTCGATCGAGTTGTTCGCGCCATGGATCCTCAACCGCGTAATCTAGCGCAGCTGGCCACGGCATTAGAGTCGGCATGGCTCAACATCCCAGAGAACACCTTCAGGGACCTATGTGACTCTCTTCCTGCACGTCTCGCAGCAGTCCGCTCTGCGAAAGGTGGTTATTCTGGCTTTTGACAGATGGTCACATTAATGTGACTGGACTGTGTATATTAAGATTAATATAATTTTAGTGCTGCATTATCTTTATTGTAATTTAATTATTTTTCTTTTTTAGTGATGTTTGCAGTTGTTTCACTATGTACTGCTATTGGAGCCTGGCAGTGGTTGATGGATCCACAAACCACTCAAGTAATTTATTGCAATGATTTCTTCATTTGTCATTTATAGTGAAATTTTCCTAGCAGCCAGACAATGACCAATGCAATGGTGCATGAATTATGGTTTGATTGCGAATATGTACGAATGTCCTAAGTGTAAAAATAGTATGAAATTACTTGAAATGAAAGATGCGACAGATTTGTGTGAATGGAGGTATGTGTCCATTATATGTGATTAAGCACATGGTTGAAATGAACCGTAGAGTCGGTGTTGAATGAGCGCGCCATTTTGAATTTCATCTCCATTGTATTGTTACATTTTAGTGTGGATATAAACAAATGCGAGTTTCTACTATTTATTATAAATAAAAATTTATTGTAAAAATATAAATTATGTAGTTAGAATTGTTTAACCACTTTTTTTTTTTTCTTTAAACTATACTATTGCTCATGTTTCAGTAGATCGAAATTTTGAATTTTATCTTTTTTTCTTCTGCATTTTTTTTAAAGTTTTAGATTAAATATGAATCAATGCTTTCTGATCATTTATTGCTAATTTACTGCTTATTACAATTTCTTAAATTTCGTGCTAAAACGTTTTACTCCATTTTGCTACTGTCTTAAAAATGGTATATATTATGAAAAGTTTTAATATTGGTGATGCCATAAAATACATAGTTAGATTAACTTTCAAATACATAGTTAGATTAACTTTCAAATACATAGTTAGATTAACTTTCAAATACTTTATTGTTGTTTTTCTTGAACTTCTGTTTTAGATATTTTTGCATGTTTACATGATAAATTTTTTTGCATGTTTACAAGATTCATTCAAATTTGCAACCATCTAATATGGCGATATGATGAGTTAGTGATTTTCTAAAACGCTCGAAAATAACCGATTTGGCGACTTTTTGAAAATGCCCCAAACTGGCCCGTAATATGCAGTTTTACCTATGTTTCTTGCATTATGAAAGACAATGATACTAGAGCCATTAAATTTTGAATAATGTAGTACACCACCTGAATATAGGCACCTGGAAGCCTGAATTTTGAATTTGTGTGTTATAAAACTTTAATGAATTTTTTATTAAAAAACTCAAAGCGAGCAGTGGCAACAGTGTACAGAATAAAACATTTTTATCTGCAGCGCTCAAAACTGTTTATCGGAAACTCTAAAGATATGCTGTTTTTAATGAAATATTAACGCAAATGCTTTTGAAATGTAAAATAAATTTTAAGAAAAAAAAGCTCTTTCGGGGCATAATATAAAATCTACAGGCCTTTCAGATTTTGTTCAAAAATTTTCTTGTTTAGTTTTGTAAGCGAGCAATTTGTTTTAAATAAACAACAAATAGTAAAGTACCTCCCAATTCGTTTTTAACAGACACTTTCTAATGGCTACACTTCAATAGTTGTTGCCAATAATATGTTAAATATCAAATAAATTGACTGATATGATGCCTGAACAGGAATTCTGCTAGGTATAACTAGAGGATAGTGAGTAGTTTTGTTTTGTTATCTCCTTTAATGTTTTACTTTTTTGAGCATTTCTTTTTCCATCAAAGAGCAATTTAAAATAATATGCATATTAATTAAATAACAGCAAATAACTAATATTTTAAGGGTGAAAATGTTCACTAGCAGAAGTGTAAGAAATGTGTTCAAATCGCTCTGTTTCTCATGAAGGTAAAAGTATAGGTATCAACTATTGAACAACAAGAGATTTTTATTTTAAAAGTGAATGTAAACAGTAAATAATTAACAATTAAAAACTTAAATTTTAAAGGGAAAAAAATTTTGTCAGCTTAGAAGTGTAAATCTTGCACATGCACAATTTGGTAACCTGTTGTTTCTTCCCAAGGCAGAAATATACCAATTCCTCTTTAACACCAGGGCTGCTATAAAGGGAGAAAAGAAAGTAACATTTACTTTTGTTAATTAATGCACAAATAACCTACAATAAATATCCTGTTCATTTGAGAAATTTGATCTCCAATGATCTCTGAAAAATTTAGATGTTGATTAAATGCAAACTATAGAGGTTAACAGAAGAATTTATATGTAGTTCCATTGTCTTCTGATCATGCAGTAGCAGGAAATTTCTACACCACCAAATCAGCACAGATTATATAATATGTCTGAAATCTTTTTGTAAAATAAAAGGTGGGCAGCTTATTGTATAACATTTGCAGGCAAGAAAGGAGTTTCACTTATGTAATTTCGGAATTAGAGACTTCTGCAAATAATTTCATTCTAAAGAACAGCAGAACTTTCAGTCAGTAAACCTAATTTACAAAAAATGATAAAAAGTCATTGGTTTGAGATGTTAAATAGTTACGTTATATCTTCAGAGCTTGATTACTTTATTACTGCAAAGATAAATAGTTTCTTATTCCCATCACCAAAGTTAGGGAATTTTAGAAAAATAATACTGCTTTTATGAGTGAAATATTTAAAGAATTATCCTATAAATTTTGCTGCCTAGTGTGTAAAACCTAATGTAAGAATTTGATTCTGAAATGCCAAGAAAGGGCTTATAAATTGATTTTGTAAATTGTCATCCTTTATAATGGATGATTAGGCTTTATAAAGGTCTCATTTATTCATTAAGCTATTTCTAAATTGTAAAGTTGACTTCATTTTTTAATTACAGTCTAAAAATCTTTACTATTATTACATTTTCATTACCTACTGATTGCAGCAGTAAAAATATCTTCTCCCAGTTAGCAACAGTTATTTTGTTTTATCCCTTCTTGCATTCTTACACAGCTCTTTAAGAATAATCTGCTGTGGTGGGGGGGTACTGAAAGGCTTCAGATTTTAATGCTTGCCCAAAACAGTTTATTAAGGTTTTTTTTATACTGTCATTGAGCTTTCCGTTTACCAATCTGCTGTTACATTCACTCTTACTGAACCCCCCTTTTTTCTCCCCACTTTCCCCCTGTTTAACTTAAATATTAAGCATAATTTTCTTTGTACTTACGCCATATAGAATTCAATATCAAAATTATAAAAATTTTAAAGCATCTTAGCGATATACATTTAGAATTCCTGATGCAGCATTAAGTGTTGGCATACTTTTTTTTCCTTTTTTAAGTCTTTACTCAGTTCATCATATCAATGTCTACTTTTCTTACTAAGATGTCTTTACAGACCTTTTTTTTTATCTTTTTATGAGTTTACATTTTTGTGAGTTTATTTATTAAATATCATGTTCTTGATGCTTACACCATATAAAATTTGATTCAGCAGTCAAGTCACGAAATATTTAAAACTGGAATGTCTTTAGAATTTCTGATAGACAGTCACATGTGCTGGAAATAAAAATGTTTTATTCTTTCAGTGTTGCCATTGCTTGCTTTGAAATCATTGAGTTTGTTAATGAATTTGTTAATGTTTTACAAAATATGAGATAGCTAATAAAACGAATTCAGGCTTCCAGGTGCCCATGTTCGGGGGCGGATGTTATTCAAAATGCAATGGCTCCAGGTTATCATTTTCTTTACAGTGTGAGAAACATACATACAGATTCTTCATTATTTAATTTTTTTAATTATAATACAGGACAATAATATTTGCTGGCAACAATTCGAAAAGTGATACAACGTATTTAAGTGTTCTGACACAAACTGCCATTTTGAGATTAATGTCCTATTCAGGACTGTCTATTTTTGGTTAAAAACTGTATGAAAAAATGATACTACAAAACATTAAAAAAAAATTGTTTAAAATAATCTAGAAATAATGAAACCTGCCCGAAATTAAAGGTATGAAAGGCCCTAAATTGAAGGCTTTGAAATGGATTGATAAGCTTTTATTTATATTTCATAGACATATATTCTTATTTTCGTTAAGAAGAAAAGGGGATAAAATAATAAAAAAGGAAATAAAATAGTTCATCTTCTGAAAATCAAGAAATGAAAAAAATACATTAAGTTGAATGCAATTGGCAAGAAATGCCAAATGTTATTGGCATTGCGTGTGAAACATTCAGTGTTATCTTTCCAATGTAATTAATGTTTAATGATCCATTGACTGAGGTAGAGCTATTTGTTTAAAAGGAAAAATGCCTTTGTAAAGATTTTTAAGCGAAACTGGTTTGTATTTTCATTACACAAATGGAAACAGGTTCACCAAAAAAGGCATATGACAGTACAAACTTGATAGAAGGTATCAGCTAAATTGAAAACAGGCTACACATTTTGGAAATCTATGTACTGTAATAAGGAATGTGTTCTGGCTACAAGGCAAAGGATGAAAAATTATTAGCTGTGTGACAAAATTTTATGAAATTAAAAAAAGTCAAAAGAGTTGGCGAAATTTGGAGAAGCCGTCAACATCAAAATAATTCCATTTTATGTAGCACGTTTACAGAGCAAGTGTACACATTTTCAGAATGATTTCAATAAAGAATTAAAAAAAGGAAATGTTTTTGAGTAAAATTTCTGGCAACAGTCACCGTTCATACTTTCAAATAATTTTAACAATGTATAAACCACATTTTCGTTACTATCTCTAATAATAAATCTGCCAAATTTCAAACTGTGCCAAAATGTGAATTCACATATATCTTAGCAAATTTTGAATAAGAAACTCTAATTTTTTGTAGGTATGCTTAGTTTTTTGAAAAATTTATAAAAATTATTTAAAACTGCGAATTTTAAAAATAAATCATAAAAAATCGGCGAATTTTATTTGGAATGAACCTAAATTTCGAAATATGAAAGGAAAAATCAAAGAAGTGTAATAAAAAAAGATGTATTAATAAATATACATCAAATTCGATTAATACTGAGGAACTCAAATTTTGAGAGCTAATTTTTTAAAAACTAGTCGTGTTATTTTTAAAAAACTTGGCGGTTTGGCATAATTTGAGTCTTAGAATCGAAATATAGAAAAATATTGGCATGTCATTTCAGAACCCCCCCCCCCTCCCCAGAATACCTATATTAGAACAATGCTATATATAAATGTAATACATTATCCTAAGTCGCACTTTTGAGACAGGAAAAATGCAAGTTGAATTTCGTGAATCGGCCCAGTAGAACAGGAGATGTAGAACTGTTCAATTTTTTTTGTGTGTGTCCATGTACAAGTGATCTGTTTTAGTTTAAAAAAAGCATCAAAGAAATTGCAGAAACTCAGCATCTTGTTGTGCACACTATCATTCTTTCTATATACAGAATTATCTAAACAAACAGGGAAGTGCACAAATTTGGCATTGCACATGCTATTATTTTCACATTTTTTGCTTAAAAAAATATCAGAGAATTGCACAAAGTTTTAAGTTCCTTAATGAAGTACAACTTTATGAAATGTGAATTTTTGCATTCTGCACTGTTAGGCAAAATGCTGTATTTCTGAAGGAGTGCAATGCTTTCTTTTTCATTTGGCAAACTCCTTTATTTAAGTCCTATTAGGATTCCTTACAAGGAAAAAACAATTCACTCACTACTGCTGTGCACATGCAAGTAGCTGGGTTGCCACTTAAATATATTTTGGTGATGCCATGGGTTGCCTGTTGGCATAGCTTATTGCCTTGTGAATACTTTTCTAGGATGTAGAAATTAGAGAGTACTAAATACTTCAAAGTATGATATTTAGTGTTTTCTTGGTTTTTAATTATTAATGTAAGTTCCTATTTTTGTTTTAGGTGGGTTTTCTCCAGTCTTTAATGAACCATCTTTTCTTCACAATAAGTAGCACAGTTCTAATTATATTATTCCTGATGGGTATTCATCGTAGAGTTGTTGCTCCTTCTATGTATCCTTTTTTAAGTATGAAATTAACTGTAGTATCTTCAGCAATTAC
>KK112982.1:0-55812 GCA_000611955.2 Stegodyphus mimosarum | reverse complement strand
GTAGGGAATTTTACATTCATAAGATTTTTTAGGCACTTTGTAACACAAAACAAATGTGGAAATCCAGTAGTATGTTTAGGCAGTTAGTGTGGAGGCAGAGTAAGGCCTGAATATGTGGTGTTCTCACATTTAGCTTTGGTTCCACCAAAGAGATGGTGCCACCTGTCTTAGGTGGTCTAAAAAAGGCAATTCATGTGGTATAGGGTTCTGTTTAGTTGTACTAACAGTTATTTTAATTTTCTTATTTCCCGTTGCATTTCCTAGCCAGGTATTTAAATGGTTGAAACAAAAAGATTAAACAGAGTGTGATTTTACTAGTGAAGCATAGGTTTATTATTTTGTTCTCAGCTGTTAATCTTAAAAGAGGCTGTGCATTCTAGCTGTCTAATTAGTATATCACTGGTGTAGGTTTCTGAGTCAGCCTGAATTGTGTAATCTAGCGCTACCTCCTTACGTTTTACATTTATTGTTATTGTTTAAGTTCTGACCGCAAATGAACAGTGTTTTTGTATGAGTATGTAAGTTTGTGCCTTTTGTTATTCAGTTTTGATAAATAAAGGGTCTTTCAACACCCTTTCCTGTTGTGTTCATCTTCACGTCTGTGCAGTAATTCGTAAAGGTTTGACATCCAAGTAGATCTAGTCACATTATTTGATAGCCTAGAAGATTAGATCTTACAGCGGTGAAGTAATCAGTGTCATCCGCTGGTATTTTTCTCACATGTGGACTTCCCCATTACGAGAGTTTAGTTTTATCTTCACTTAAATTTAGGTAATGTATTATTTTTTAATTGTACTGTATTGCTGTAATATAATTTTTGTTATGTTAGCTGTCTCCTTTTAATCACTTCTTAACACAGCTACTAAATACTGTTGACCTCAGTAAACAAACGTGCTGCTGGCTATGGTTATAACAAGTAACCCCTCCCTCGATAAAAAGTGATATAGTGTAATTCAAATCATGCAGTGCAACTTCACAAAATAGTATTTATGTTTATAGTTGCTGATAAATATTTGTTTCCTTCTTTATGGTAAAATCTCCTCATGCTAGAATATTTCTGCTGGTAAGTGATTATTGTAAATTTTCTCTAAATATGCTTGATGGAATGCAACCAGAACCACAAATAATGCACGTTGCGGTGAAGCCACTGACATTCTGGAAGAATATTTCATCATTGTGATCTGTCCAGATTTGAAGCAGTTTTTTATTGCTTGCATTAGTGAAGACATTCACTCAATCATGGACTTGCAGCGATTAGTCTGATATTTTGAATTCAGTGCATGACTTGATCGTTAAACCCCCTGATAGGGACAAATATTCCAAATTAAAGGAGTAACTTGGGGAAATACATTCGGCAAGTGAATGTTCAAAAATACATACCTTACGACAATGACTTGAACTTGGTGATCAGCAGCTGAACGTGATTTTGATCAATGCAGTCGATCAAAATCAGGGTCAACGCTATAAATTTCATAGTAGAAGTCTTCACAATGCCCAGACACAACACAAACAACTCAAATGGCATATTGTTTTTAACATATGAATTTTGGTGCATAGGCATGCAAGTGTGCACCTCCATATATGTTTGAAAAACCGGAAAACTTGTGTTTCCTAGTGGACACTCGAGCAGATATATTGGTGCTTCCTAGGACTTATACAAGTCTAATAACCTTAATAAATTTGTACTGTATGCAGTTAATAGTACCCAAATTACGGTTTAGGTACCAAACTATTAACTCGTGATTTGAGACTATGGCAAACTTTGGTTGGCCTTTCATTATTGCAGATGTCACACCACCAATCATTGGTGTTGATTTCTTGACATATTTTCACCACTTAGTGGATGTCAGGAATAATTGTTTAATTGATTCTGCAACTAAGCATATATCAGAGGGTCTCTTGCATATCAAGTATACTTACAAGCATAACTGTTATCTCAGGTGACATACAGTGGCATAGTGAGCATAACTGATGCCCGGGGCAAGATATCTTTTTTGCGCCCCTACCGAAAAGCCTATAGTAATAAAGTATATAGAATATACTCATAATAAGAATATAATACAAATAAAAGGAAAATGCAGTATCTACTTTAAAATACTCTACAATATATTACAAATAGTCATTACCTTATTACACTTCTACGCATGTTTTTCTGTCTTTAACAGTATAACATCCTGCATTAAGAAAAGCAGTGGAATATCAAAGAATAAATTGTTTGTGTAGGAAAACTGGGCATATTTACTGATGGTTCAGGTTATGACAATGGGATTGGTGCATCATGTGTGGTTTACTTGTCTGGTACAGAAATAGACTATAGCAAAATTAGACTTGAACCTTACAATTATGTTTTTCAAGCCAAATAGGCTGCTGTCATATTTTCTCTTAAATGGATTGATGAAGACCTGATTATAAAAACATATATCAATATATATACAGACTCATTATCTGGTTTGGAAGCACTAGCAGATGTTGACAACACGAATATTTTGTCTCATATATAGAAGATCTCCATGTAAAAGTTGAGAAACTCCATGAAGTGAAAATGAACTAGGTGAAAGCCCATATTGGTTGGCAATAAGAAGGCTGACATCCTGGCCAAAGAGTGTTATGGGTAATGCCGCAGATGTGCTTGATATTCAAGCATAAAAAAGAATTGTTATTTGTAAAATCAAGGATTTCTGTTATGATTGCTGGTGGGACATTTTGGGAAAAAGGAAAGCTTATTTGTTGAATTTTGAAGTTTCTAAAAATATGAGAATGATATGTGAATTTATGTACGATCAAATAATTACTGTCCACAAGCGTGTCCCTGCATACTGGAAAAGATTTAATTTGCAAAATAATAATCTTTGTAGTTTTTCTAGTGCTGAAGGCAATATATGACATTCTATTCAAGAATGCCTATTATTACGACTTGTTAACATAAAGGAATTCTACTGTCGCAATAAAGAATTTAGATTTGCAGAAGATTTGATGAACTTGAATAAAATGGCAGTAGAGCAATACTGGAAGTTTTGGCTTGATGTTTTTAACTCTATTTCTGTTTTAATCTTTTAACTGTATGTTTGTTTGTGTTGGGTGCGCTGCATTAACCATGAGGCTGATTATTATTGGCCAGGGGGGTTACAGTGCATTCATACATTACATTACACTTCTACAAATGCTATACAGCTTTTAGAGTAAGTGGTGTACAGTTTGTCGGGATAACAGGCTCAGGTTAGGCTTTAAATGATCTAGTTACAAAGATGAAAAATCTAGTTACAAAAATCAAAAGTAGGATTGCATTCGGAAATACGTCTGTGTCAGTAGAAAAATCAACATACACTCATCTAGAATTAGTGAAAAAGATATTTATTTCACATATTTATATAATTGTTTTAAAAAATATAGAGTTTTTAAACAATGAAAAAGTTAATATATGAGTAGATATATTTATTAAGAATAATATAATATTGTAATACATTAATACAATTAATTACTATGCATACATTTTCTCACCTTTGATGAAGCAAATTTATCAATTACTTAATTATCTAGTTAATTATTAATTAACAAGTCGATCATTTCAAATTTTTCTCTTTTCACATTTAAAAATGCTAGGTTACTTAAGTGATCTTGATCGTAGATATGTCAAAATTAATTTTAATTTGATGAACGAACATTCACAGACCAAAATAGTAAAGAGTATTTAAGTGCGACTCTCAGGCTTGGAAAAACATTTTCTCCATACGAGATTATAAAAGTAAGAAGCTCTAATGAAGTTTGACGTTCAATTTCTTTTCTACTGCTGTGTAGGATCTTGCAGTCACATATTTCAACACAGAGTTCTGTTCGATTAAAATCTGTTCATTCAAATTTTTACAATTCTTTGCAAGATCCTTATAAACATTATCCTTGTTTAATAAATCTTCAGCATCTAGTAAATATCCAAATTAGGAATTAAGATCAGTTAACAAATTGTATACTTATTTTCTGCTGCAGACGATCAAGAATGCTTTCCATAGCTCAAGAAATTTCACTTTCTGCAGAAAATGAAATTAGACTGGCTAACATTTCTAGCCAAGTCTCCACGCATATTTCGGCTTCTTCTAACACAGATTGTTATATGAATACCTCATTTTTCACAAAGAAACTTAGCCTTTTCTACTGCCTCTTCACAGATCTCATCTGGAATTTCTGAAAGTTCAGTCGCTAATGATTCAAGATCATGCAGTGCTTCTCTAAAATTCATTTTAGGATCTTGTAATCTGAACTGCACGGGATCAGTTCTCCTCAAGTTCTTGCCAAAAATGAACTTAAGTTACGAAATTAAAATTCAGTGCATTTTGCAATAAACTTGTTGTTTTACTTCTGGTGTCACTTGTGGTAGAACTGCCTTTTGATAATTTTTCTAATAGTTCTACTAATTGTTCCAGCCCATCAAGAGACAGTAACGCTAACCGCTTCTGCTCCTGCACTTCCTCTTGTTTCAGGTTCATGTTTACCATGTTTTTAAAATCCTATCGTAATGTTGAACCAAGGGAAAAAGAGATATATGTTTTCAATTATTCCAAAACATTGTGCAACGGCTGGATCTTTCTTAACTACAGTAATTCCTACTAAACTTGCTGAGTAGATATCAGAGTTTACAAATAATGTTTTATTCTTTTTTTCCATAATTCTTTGTTGAATGCCAGATATGTGATCTGACATCATGGCAGCATTGTGTAACATTATGATCTACAGTTTGTTTATGAAATCTAATCAGAATTAAATTTTTCTAGAATTGTGTTTTCAGTTCAGGCTGCATATGTAGCATGTATTTCAATACATTCCAAAAAAGATTCTCTGGTGGAAACTTTTCTGTTCATAAACTCAGTACCTACAAAACTGAACACTTGTGACATTTGTTCTCGATGAGCAATGTTGGGTCTAATCAAATGAAAGTCAGGAGTGTAATCAAATAAAAATCTGTCAAATCAAATCAAATAATTTATTTGATAATTGAAGTCCCTTATTAGTTGATTACTACAATTTGGTGGCCAAATTAATAATAGTTCAAGGTCAAAGGGCTTATAATATAATAAAAGATTATAGTGTACTTTTGTTATTGTTTCAAAATAACATGCGTAAGCTGTATGCGCTTTCATGTAAAAAATAAAAAGTAATAGATTATTTTAGAAAAATAAAATGTTCAGAACGAATGTTAAAAGAACGTTTTGCATATGAAGATATTACATTGATTTACTTCAAGCATTATTTATAACATATTTTATCAGACAAATCAAAGAAGAAATAATTAATTCCCCTTCGCGACGGTGCCCAGGGCATAATAGACCCCCTTGCCCTCCTCTCGCTATGTCACTGGTGATACACAGTTTCATCATTTATTAGCAAAATTCCCCAGCATTTGAAATTCATCTCAACTTTGGTAACATGCTGAGCATCCAACCATCAAAAAGCCCCTAGGCCAGTCTCCTTCACATGGTCAAAAGCCTTAATGGTGACTGGCAGTCATGTGAGGATTACTGTCATAGTCCCTAACAGATACCCTCTACCACATATACAAGACTGTACCCATCTCTTTCATAGAAAATATATATTTTCTACTCTCTATCGTGCAAGAGCGTGTCATCAAATTCCTGTTTATTCTGAAGATGTGGCCGAGACTGCAGTAACTACACATTTGGCTTCTTTGAATACTTGTACATGATATTTGGCTTTTGCAGTGCTGACCAAACATTACAACAATTCATATATCAAGTATTATCTGGTCATGATTTCTACATCCCTTATTTTGACGATATCCTGGTTGTATCTATAAAGTAGCAGAACATTTACAACATCTGGGCCATAATTTTATCCACTTTAAAGAACACAGCTTAAAACTAAATCCATCCAAATGTGTACTGGGCCAGTCCTCAGCTTCTTTTCTTGGATGTCTTATCACTCCAGATGGGGTAAAACTTCTATCTAAAAAAGTTAAAGCTATTGATGACCTGCCTCAAAAGACAACCATCTCTGAAGTGAGGCATTCTCTAGCAATGTTGAAAGTTTTTTGCCAAATGCTGTAAAAATACCAACCTCCTCTACATGAGTTTCTGAAGGATAGCAGAAAAAATGATAAACGAGATCTCCCATGGAGTGAATCGGAATCTTCAGGATTCGTGCAATGCAAGAATGATTTGGCAAATGCAGCCACAATTTCTTAACACTCACCCAATGATCAGCATTCTATAATAGTAGATGTGTTCGGCATAGCCAAAGGAACTGTGCTTCAGGCCAACAACTAAAGAACTTTGTCCAATGGCATTCTTCTCAAGGAAATTTACTACTGCAGAAAGAAAGTACAGCACATATGACATGGTTAGTTTCTGTGTATTGTGCTATTAAATACTTCAGATGCAGTTTGAAAGGACAAAATTTCTTGTGTGAAGTAAAAAGTATATAAATATATGTATATATAAATGTCCATTCTGTTACTCGGCTCAGTGAGCTCAGTTTCTTTATTCTTATAAATTTATAAATTGTGCTTTTTTTTGCTTTAAAAATGATTGAATTATGTTGCTATCTTTCGGTTAAGATTTTTATGCCCTTAGTTAATCTGCATGCAATAATTGAGGAATTATCAACAATTTAAAAGTCTAAATGCGGCTAAGCCTAATTGTTGGTTACGATAGCAGCCATATTTGTTTACATTTGAAACTTAGCAGAATAGTGGATTTGTTGCCAGTCTAGAGAAACTAAGCTTCGTAACAACAAAGTAATGTCTTCTTTTATTATTGCATTAAATTATCATTTAAGTTATTAGCTTGTTTTTGCATATAAGCTGTAATTTTAATTGAAAAAATTGTTTTTTTTTTAAATTGTTTTAGTTGTACTTGGTGTTTTATTTTTTTCTATAGCTTTAAATTTTTATGTATTTTTGCTCTGCCACGAAGCGAGAACTGAATTAATTAGTAGTGCAAGCGCATTAGGTAAGCGGCCCTGAAACGTTTGTGAAAAACTGTTTCTTTTTTATTTGTTTCATTTCTTTTATACATCGTGTTAGATTTATAATAGTATTTGAATAGAACATGTGGCAACGATTAGAAAATTCTTAAAATGATAATAATTTTTGTCCATCCTGAGTTATAAAATGAATGAGATGTAAAGTTGTTAAGTAACCTAGTGCCAAAGTGTCACTATGGTAAATAAATATAGTGAACTATAAAGAGTCTATTTATTCCATTGTGGTATATGCGATATCGGCGAAGTAGATTTAATTCAAAATTTGTAAACTCTTAATTCAATATGTTTAAATGAAATGCAGGAAAATTGCGTGTAAATTAATATTCTGTAGAATGAAGTCATGTGGTGTACACATCAGATTTTTTTCACTGGCGATCGTCGACCATTAAACTTAGCATTTAAAAAACATAGATACATGCTCACCTTGTCAGCCTCAACAACTGAATTTCATTCTCAGTTCAGTATAATCATAATACATGTCTCTGGTACTGATAATTGTGTCGCTGACATTTTATCTAAAATAAACAACATCCAGCTCACTGCTCCAGATTTCCCTGCAATCGGAAAAGCCGACTTCCCTGATGAAGAACTCAAGAGCCTAATATCAAATCTCCCTTGAGTTATAACTACTTCATATTGATCCACCATTTAAAATTTACAGTGACACATGCAACAATAAAATACGTCCTTATATCCCTGTCAATTTTAGACATTAAGTGTTCAATGCTTAACACATTTTGCCCCTTCCTGGAATTCATGCCATCAAAAAGTTAATTGTAGACAAATTTGTATGCCCAGCAGTAAACCAAGATATCACAGAATGGACGCATTTGTGTATTAAATGTCAACACTGTAAAGTCTCTCATCATATAAGAGTCCCATTCAACAGTGTAACCCTCCATCAATATGTTTTGACAACATACAAATAAGCCTTGTAGACCCATAACCTCCTTCACATGATTATAAGATCTGGCCTAGGTAGCATACATTAGATCAGAACTCTAAAAGACAACTGATGAATTTTTTAGTTATGTTTCACAGTTAAACTACTGTGCAAGCTGGCTCTGACCGAAAATGGCGTAAACATGCTTCTTTGATAAGAAGATCAACACTGCATGTGCTAACTTTGACTGCTAGAGAATCAAAGGTAGCAACATAGCCTTCAAGCAGGCAGAATATGTTCTGATTTCACCCTCCAAAATCTTCCCTTAAATATTTCCTACACAGTTTGAATATCGTACACGCTGGAAATTTACATTCTGTCAGGGAAATGAAAATGAGTCTTATAGAATAGGCAATTACAATTGGTGATTAAAATAGATAGTCTTAAGCCATCTTTTTTGACATAAGATCCATCAACATTGCTGACAAAAGAAGATTTTTAAAACCTGTTAAAGAACATCCTAAAAATACCAGATATGGAAGAATAATTAGATCTAATCTAAAATATTTAGAATGTACCAATGATACTTGAGTAGTGTAGTAGTGTTGCATTCTTATACTTACCTTTGGTTTCACCCAAGAGATGGCAGCACCTGTCAGATGTTTGAATGAGAGAAGTAGCAAAGTCCAAAAAAAGACAGTGCAGGTTTTGGAGTTGTCTGTGAGTATTTCTCGTGCACAAACCCCCTATTTTCGAGAACATGATTTTGTCTTCACCTAACTTTATGTAATTTATTCTTTTTTTTTTAATTGTAATATAGTGCTGTAATATAATTTTTGTAATGATAGCAGTCTTATTTTAATTACTTCACAGAAACTCAACACAACCACTAAATGTATTTAAGATAATTAAGATAAAATAGCACTCTGAATAAGTATTAATTAAAAGTCAAACAACAAAAATCAGAATTCTATTTGCAAATTTTCACAGGACTAGTTTCGATAGTTTTACCGAACCATCAACCTCAGCTGCCATAGCGCAAATGAATGATATAAGATATAGTGATTAGATAAGATAAGATAAGATAAGAATGGCTGCACAGGAGTTAAGCTACTGGTGCTATCTATTGAAGAAACGAGAACTAAAACATAATTTCCTTAAAAGCTGAAGGCAAAGATGAATTGGAATTAGGATCGTTAACTAGAATAGAAATTTTTTTTTTCTTTTTGAATGAGAAACGTCTCTAGAAAATCTAATTCACCAATGGAAGGTGTTTTTTGAATAATTTTGGCTACAGAAAAATTGTAAGTGTGCTTTTTGGATCAACAATGCTGGGCAACAGAGGGTTTCTGTGTTTCCTTTTTTCTAACATATACCTCATGTTCCTTAATGCAAAATTTTAAGTCTCTCTTAGTTTGACCAATGAAAATTAAACAACACTGGCAAGGAATCCTGTAAATATCCCAGGAAATCATATCTGGAATGGAGTCCTTGAGTATGGAACTTGGGAATTTTATTGATAGGGTAATAAACTACCCGAAAGTTAAATTTCTGTAAAATACATGCATTTTTGTAGCTAATTGATGTAAAGAAAGGAATGACAACAGAATTCTTATAATCTCCTAAAACAAGAGTGTGCCTTTTGATGTGTTGAGGTGAAAATTTTTTAACTGCTTAATTAATAATGTTGGGTGAAAAGCCCCTGTCAATAGCTACTGCTTTTAAATAATTTTCATGTAAATTGTTTTATTATTTCCAATATTTAAATGTTTCCTTACTAAAAAATTAATTTTTAAATGCTGATGAAATTGGTTAAGAACACAACATCACCTGATCTTATTTATAATAAAGTTTTTTGAGTGTTGTAATAGACTTGTTAATTTTTATAATTCAGATTTTACGAGTAACTGAATGCCATATGTGCAGCCCACATTAAAGCTCCTTATAAATGTGATTATGAACTGTGAATATTTTTTTCATTCTGCTTTCATTCAGGGTTAAATTGGCAATCAAACAATCAATTCATTGTGTATTTGTGTTGCATATTCTCTAGGTTTAAATAATATAAACTTTAAAAAAGTATTTTTGTAATTTTATTATGTACATTGCTCTAGAATATATTTTTTAACATTGTTGAAACGAAATGGTTTTGAAATATATTTTGTGCATTTTCAAATTGTATATGACATTATTCTTTTCTCATTATGTAAAATAATTTCATTTCCTATACTTGTCAGTATTGTATCAAGGGTGCGTCAAGTTTTGGCTGACTTCAATATGTCCTGTGATGATGTAAGTTAAAATTTATTTTAGTATATAATTAATTTAAATGCTAATACCTAATAGCAAAGTGTAGTTAAACATAGTTACAGAACTATAGAGGGTGTTTATATATTTTTAGAACTATTTCGGGGGTTTTGTTTAATGTTTATAATGGCAAAGTTATTTTTTAAATGTTTGATCTGATAGTTTTTTCCTAGACGCCGTATCGTGATTTCCATGATAGACAGGCTTTTCGTTAAATTTTCAGGAATATTGATTTCTATTCTTCTTCCACTACTTTCCAGAGTCCGTCAATAGTTATGGGTTTGCACTTAGAAAGGATTCTTTTCAAGAGACCAAAGCCGCAAGAGTCCACAAATGAAATGTTAAAGGACTTTATAGTATTATATCAAAAAAAGTGTATATGCAATATCTGTTAATCTGAATTTTTTTAAGGAATGCAGTAGTATTTTTTAAAGTATGACTTTCTGTTTTGTCTTGATGAAGTTTCATGCTTTGAAAGCCTCTAGGATAAAGAAATAGAATTTCTTTTGTCAGTATTGGACATAAAACTCTCTTAACAGTACATTGAGCTGATTTTAACATTTTTCCCACTTTTCTTATTTTTAATTTCCCATTGTAAGAGAATCCTGTGCACTCATAAACTGCTTACTAAAACTTTCTTTGCATTGACAGAGCAGGTATGTGTATTTTTTTCCCTTTGTTAAAACAAATAGACCTTTTTTTTAGTCATTTAGGTAAACCCATGCTTCATCAAGTGTCACAGTGTATTTCCATTTATCTCCTACTAAATGATTTTCATACAGGGTTCTACAAAATGTTCCACATGGAGTCACATGCCTTAATGTGAATATTATGTTTTTAACTCTTTTTAATTTGTAAATCTTGGTTTATTATTTTATTTGCTGTTGCTACAGATATATTTAAAGACTCTGCAACTGATTTTTACATTGGCGGATTTTTTTTCCCCTGTAACCAAAGGTTTAACTTTAGAAAAAATATGTACATTTTTGGGATATTCATTTGGAGGCTTTTTCTCTTGTGTAAGTAAAAATTGATAGTTTTTCCTTTTCTGATCAAGGCTCTAGTGTAGAATTGGGTGCCCCTTGTTTTTTGGCGGAAAATTTTGTTCAGTTTTGGTGATGAAACCCCATTTCTGGTTACCATGAGAATTTTAACATGGTTTTAGCTTCTTGATTTATTTAATTGAAAAAGATCGGTGTGTACATGGACAAAGTCAAAATGTGCAATGACTGGTTTGTGGAATTCTCTGATTTTTTTTTTTAAGTGAAAATAGGTCGATGTGTACATGGACATGGAGTTTGTGAAATTCTTTGACTTCTTCTTTTGGGTTTGTGTAGCGGCCATCTTGAAATTGTGTCTTATTGGCGTCAAAACGGAATCGCCAAAAAACAAGGGGCACCCAATTGTAAACTTTTACCCTGATCAATAATGTTACTTATTTTGCACTGAGAAATTTTAAAATCATAATGTTTTTGAATTATGGAATAGGAATATTTCTCTTCAGAAAGTGTAGAAACTTATTATTTGATCTTCAGCTTGTTTCTATGCAACATTTTGAAAGCAAAATATATTTAAAAGTAACAGATAATATTTTACATTTCAAATAATGAGCTGCTGCCAGAAATTTCTATTAAAAACATTTACTTTTTTAAATCCTTCTAAAAATCTGTAATTGGTCTAAACTATATATGAAGTAGAGCTTAATTTTATTTTGAGAACATGAACAGTCACTAAAATTTTCTTAGGTTGTAAAAGGAAGTTGCCATCTTTTTAGATATAGGTGGTTTCTTGGGCATTGACTGCATGAAGATCTCTTTATGACATCTATTTCCATCTATCAAAAAGCATTAGAAAACTGAACAAATTTCAGTCAACAAAATTTGATCATTTAAGAAGCATATCTTCATGGAATGCGAATTTTTGCATAGAATCTAGAGAATGCAAATTATTGCATTCTCTATACAAGTTGTTCTCAACATTTTTTGTTCCATGTTCATTACTAAAAGATCATTCCCGTCCTGTTTTCTAAAACTCAAAAAAAAAAAATACCTACATTTATTTAGATTTAGAATATTTTCTAACATGCATAAACAAAACAACAAGAAGTACAGAAAATGTTGATAAATACCAACCTTAAATTTAAAAAAAGTTTTTTTTTTTAATTCATTAACAAAAACTAAATAAAAGGCTGACTGCATCCCCTACTCTGTACTGTTGGACAAAATGCCGTATTTCTGAAGAAATGCAACACTTTCTTTTTCATCAGCTGGCAAACTCCACCATTTCATTATAATACATTACAAAGGGGGAAAATGTACTCAAAAAACAAACATTAATGAGAAAAATGACCGTTGGTTTTGGGTTGTGAAAATCCATTTGTACAGGAAGAATCCTTTACTATGTGCACAGCTGAGCTGCCATATAATGAGTTTTGTAGCAATTTAACATTTATTATTCAAATTCAGTTTACTTCATGAGCATTTAATGTTAGCCTTACATACTTTTAAGTGCCAGTTGTGCAATGTGCATACATGTTGTTAGCTTTACTGCAGATTTTTCAGTTACTTTAAAAAGTAATATATATGATTTAGAAAAATAAATATAAATGCCTATATGTAAAATAGAAAAAAGGTAAAAACAAATTTGAACAAAGCCCAAAAAATTTCCTTTCAAAATAAATCACCTTTATTATCATATATGGAACTAAATAGTTGTATGGCATAAGTATTAACATTTGATATGATCATAACGCCAAGTAACCAGCTTTCTCCATAAAAATTGAAAAATTGGAATTGCTATATTTAATTTTCATTTGTTGATTATTAAAAAATGTGTTCATGGAATATTCTTATTTGTCAGTGACCAATAAAAGTGCCTTTTATGAGTTTTTGCTTTATAGAGAATGAGGGAAAGGTTTTTGCTACAGAAGTATATGGTTAAAAAATGGATAAAAAAATTAAAGTTAGATGTTTCCTTTTTATATATTATTATAATTTTAAAGCAGTAATTAGTATATTCATAATTTTTGTTTGTACAGCTTTTAAATAGAAGCACTGATGAGTAAAATATTTAAATGAGTTCAGCAGATGTTTTGGATTCATTTTATTATATATAAATAGAATGTTAGTTTAAGTAGTGATTTAGAAAAATTCTAATTATTGTAATTAAAATTTTGTATGCTGAAGTGTAGCATATTTTGCATTGTTTATTAGCTAGGTAAAAGAAGAAAGTATATAGAAGTTTTACGAGAAAATTGTGCAGCCACTTTTTTATCATGTTAATTGAATTTATATCTCAATCAACACGCTTCCATTTCTCATTATTTGATAGAATACTTTAAAAGCAATAACTGCACTGTCTATTACTTTAGAATATTTCAAGAATGATTTGAAGTAAAAGAAGCAAAACCCTTCCGCTTTACCTCAGAACCGTGGTGAAAATTACTATGAAAAAGGGTTGAGTCCTTTAATTTGCTAAAATCCCTTCATCCAGCTTGCCCTGTAAAGATACTATAAATGGGGGAAGGATAATTTACAAACTTAAAAGTGCTTATTTTTAGTAACAGATTGTAAAGTAGGAAATATTCAATAGCTAGATTGAGATAATGCTTTGGATAAAAAAGAATTGTCTTGTTCAAACAATATTCACAATCCTATACATGTATTAAATAAATAAGGAAAATAATTTACCTCTCTATAAAAATGCTTTGTAACAAATTTGCAAGGAATATTTCTGTAGCCAAAATCCTTTCCCTCTTTCATATATTGTCAACTGCCATAGTTATAATTTTATACTGCACAATTCAGGTTATTGAACCATTTATGATGATTGATGTAAAATATATTAATATTTAATTAGATAAAACAGGCAAATCTGTGCCGAGTACAAGATTGTCGATGTGCCTGCTTTATTTTCCATGCCAACGTGTATCTCTTGCTTCTTGATTTAATTAGATATTCTAAATCTTGTGTTCTTTGACTAATTTCATTTTACAGTTATCTTATACTTTTATATCAAGCAACTCTTAAGTAGGAAGGAAAACTTATCTTAAACTATCAAAATAACTAAAACTTATCAAAACTTAAACTATAAAACTTATCAAAATACTTCTAAACATAGTGAAAATAAAACATGTACTACATATTAATGCAAAACAAAATAAATATTAACTGAGTAAACATTGGTTGAATTTTCATAAAAATTTCTACATGTATCTTGCTGTAGATTAAGAAAATTCAGATCAAATCAAATTTCTCCAGAAAAATTATGCTGAAAATCAGCATGGGTGGGAGAATGGAAATTGTACCATTTAAATTTCATAAATTTAATAAATTTCATTTATTAACAGAAATATTTTCCTTGGTGAAGGCTAAAATTAAATTTAAAAACTGAGAGATTTGAAGATTTACCAGGTAACCAGATGATGTGATTAAAAAAGGGAAGAGTTAGTAGGTATTCAGTGTATTAAAAAAATATGTACCGTTTAGAAACCATAATTAGGTTTTTCTCAAAACTATGCATTTTTTCCTGAAGAAGTGATTTTGCAAATTAAAAGTGATCTTACATAAATAATAAACTTGACTGTTATATTCATATTTTTCTGTGTAGTTTATTTTAACTGTTCACAGCTAATTTATTTATTTTTCCAGAATGGAAGATTAATTTTGAAACCAAGACCAACAACATGACTATGGTTTAATTATTGATGTTTTTAAAGGCAATTGTTTTGTTATGAGGACTGTTTACATTTAGTCTTCTGTAATTTTCTTGTACATGTTTTGTAAATACAAATCTAACATATTTTACAATAAAATTTTAAATCAAAAGGTGTATTTTTGCAATTAAGTAATTCACATAATGACATTTTATGCTGAACCCTTGAATAATAAAGTGAAGCTTTACTTATTTTGGATAAAATTTTGGCATAACACTGTTTGGCAGCTGTCTGTCTGTAAAGAGGTATGTGTGCTTAGATGACTTTGTAAGAGAAATTAGTTTATATCCACGGTACACTGGAGGAAAGCATCATACAGCTAGTTCATTTAGCTTTTGGGAAAAGAACTAGGGGTGAAGTACCAGAATTTTCATAGCTTTAACTACGCAGCCACTAGATAGTTTACTTTTTGAAAAAGTACTGGTACGGCATAACAAAATTTTAGAATTTAGTGAAGCATCAAGCAATAAAATTTTTAGAATTAGGGGGGGGGGAAGCACTGGGCAGCAGCATTTATTGCCTACAAAGGCAGTAAAATCTCTAGTGGTGTACCTGAGAATTCATGATACAGTATTTATTACCAATAACACCTAACTTATTGAGTATAAGTTCCAGAAAATATTTTTTAGCTATTATATGAAATCGGTAAACCATTATCTTTGAATCGTTATTCAATTAAATCATTAGTAATATGTGGTAAAATTTGAAAAGCAATCAGAAGCCATCTTTCTAAGGTCATTACCTCATTCATTTTAATTTTTTTTAACTCGATATTTACCTCTCTATATATATAAACATGTATCCTCCTACATATAAAACATAAAAAAATAATAAAAAGTAAAAATCAGAAGTAGTAAATTTTCTCTAGTTGCACTGAAAGCTACATCTGAATATAAAGATAAGAAACACAAAAGTAAATTGCTGTTATTGATATTTACTGATCATAACCGCAATCTATGCATATTTTGCGTACGAATATATATGTCATGCAAGCGCATATACCGTCCTTGATTTTGTCAAACAATTTTTCATCAGTTAATCATACAGATACTAGGTTTTTGTTAGTCATATAGCGTGGTATCCTAAATTTGAGAGGACAGGTAAAATAAAACTAGCTCTGAATTGGTTAACTCGGGAAGTGAAATTTTCTTCTTCCCATCAGTATAGCATATTTATAACTCCCAATGATAAATTTAATATTTACCAATTTATTTTACCTCCAATGATCGCTAACTAAAAATGCTATGGATTAGGAGCTTAATGGGGTTTTGCATTCTGTTTGCTCCATAATTTTTTTCTTTACTTGTGCTCTCTGCATACATGCTCGGTTGTGGAAGAAATTTGAAAAGCCTTTTTTACTTAGAATATTCGAATGTATCCGGGCACAGACTTATTTGTTGATTTGTAATTATCATTTACCATCTGGAATGCAGCGCTAGAACTATTGCTGATGTCAAATTTTTTAGAAATTGGAACTTTTAAAAGTTTGGTATATTTGATTATGCCAAAGACAGGTGAATTTGGAAAACCATGAAATCACTCTTGCAGCCACCTCATTCAATGGAGCTTGAACCCAGGTCGAACTACCACTGTTCAGCAACTTTAGCACTTTCTCGCTAGCATTTAAGGGAGGTACGGAGTGTTAGAATTAGTTTAGGTTATTTAACTGTAGCAAAACCTGCTTAAGATGCCATATGCCTTCATGCAGGAAGTTTCTGAAGGTTTAGTTGATTATGGAAAAGTACATTAAGGGTATCTGCCTAAGGGAAAGGGATACTTTCTAAGAAAAACTGGCTTGTATACACATAGGGAAAATCACGAAAATGCCAATGTAGTGAGCCCTTTCGCCTGGATTCGAAACCCAGGTTCGAACTACCAGTGTTCAGCGCTTTAACCTCTGGTGGACCTTGTTTCTAAAGGCTCATTTACACACAGGGGGAAACCAACAATGCAGCCAGCTTGTTTCGAAACCAATTCGAATTTCCTGTATTTAGTAGTCTTAACCACTTGGATGGGGTGTGGTAGAAGTAGGAGCGACAAATATTGTGGTGAGCACCAAAAAGGCCTAATACTGGTCCTGGTTACTAGTAGGATTATGATTAAAATGGTAATCATCCGATTTACAGCAATTTCCGCACATAATTGTAACGTTGAATGCGATACTCCGATAAATGTGATATATATATATATGGATGGAATATTTAACTAAAAAAATTATTGTTCAGATACATGTACTTAGTAAACATATTAGAAAATTTATTCTTAATTTAAGGTTTATGAATTCGCTGAGTTATCTCATCGTAGCATTTTCCCCTCCTCTGGTAATGCAATATAATTGACTGATTTCTGATAAGTTTACATTTTGTAGTACTTTAGAGTGGCATATATTTTTTAAAATGCAGAGTTTATTTTTCATTCAAAGTTGGGAAAAATTCAACATTATACCGAGATTACTTTGTACAGAAAGTAAGCGCTTCGAAAGAAACAGATGAGGGGTTTCATTTTTAGAAGATACGGAAATATTCTGCAAAACACTTTCTGTTAATGTTATAAAATTTTGCCTATTTTTGAATTTGAAATTATCGTACTTCTGTTCTAGTAGCGCCGAATGATCAAGATTTTATGAAAATGCAGCATCGTTTAACAAACGTTGTCATAATATTGGTATTTTGAGTTTTATGGGACGGTGAGGAAAAAGACATGGTGCCAAATGCAGTAAGGGCACCTTGTTCTGTTTCATATACAGTGAATTCTTTCTGAGACAAGCGGTAAAGTTGCTGAACACTAGTAGTTTGGTCCGAACTACCCCAAACGGGCAAGCTGCATGGGCTTTTTTGTGATTTTCCCCATGTGTAACATGTATACAAGTCAGTTTCTTTTAGAAAAACCTCCACAAAGGCATTCCTCAAGGCTTTGCCATCACATAAACCAAACCTCTCTGAAACTACAATTCAGTGTTCCAGATAGTTTTATTCTCAGGTCATCTTAGATCTTACTGATGTTTATGTTCTCAAGAATATTGGTTATTTTCAAAGGTGGTTGCCCAAAAGTATTCACTACACTTATTTGTACGTTAGACATAGATATATTCTGATTAGTCAATCTATTTTATATTTTTTTTAGCATTAGTAATTTATATATATGCATATATAATTTTAAGCTTCCATTTTTTAACAGTTTCCCATTTGTTCCGCTACAATGAAACAGCAAATTTAAATGCATTGCTACAGGAAGATAATAAACCAACTTAGTACATTACCGGAAGTACATTCAGAAAAGACAATATATATATGTTATTTTACTTCACTAAAATATCATATCAAATTTTGTAACTTACAAGTTTCTTCCTCCGTCTCATGTACTGGAATACATGTGTGCATTTTCACCACCCTCAATTATTAGCTGCATTTTATAAAGCTGACATGTAGAAACACAATTTGATTTTATGCATTTCAGTATCAAGTGAAATCTGGAAATTAGTCGTTCATTCCAACGCTTGTATGTTATGTAGTTTACATTCGAAGCGGAACTCAAATAATGTGCCGCAAATTATTTTCATGCTATTTTTTATGCAAATAATACACATCCTGATAATGTTTTTATAATGAAATGCATGTTTGTAATTGTTTTCTAATTTTCGTTACATCTTGATATTGTTGCCAAAGGTATTCCATCAAGAATTGTATGTTTTATTACGTTTGTGTATATGGATACAATAGGCTTATTTCTCAATGTACTAAAAAGATCTGAGAATGATTTAGTCACTTTTAAATGAAAAAAATATAGATAAAAATGTTATGATTTGATAATACAAATAGAAAATATAATAAAGCTCTCTATTTTATATTCATGTATATTTATAATATATGTATACCATATACGTATGCATATAAAATGAAGTATAAAGTCATTTATATCATGTAGCGATGAAAGTATAAAAAAAGTTTAAAATGATATTTTTAAAAAGCGTTTCTTTCTACGGAATAATAGCAAATTAGAGAACATTCACGCACAACATTAAAAAGCAATCCAGCGTGATGAATAAATTTTGCTAAAAGGAACTGCAACTGCTGTACATTTGTCACAGATATTGTTCATTCAACACAAAAGTGGAAAAGTTCTATTCCTGGTTAAAATATACCCTGCAGTCTTTGAGTCACAGATGGAAGAAATGACAGCTGCTCTTTCGTTCAACTGATGGGATGTGTTAAGTGTTTTATGTCTTACTCACTTTCCTGCCAAACTAGTAAGTTTAGGAGGAAGTAAAGCGTTGTTGCTGTAGGCAGTCTTACAGATTTCACTCTTTATCGCTCAACGTTCATAGTGCCATCTGTTATTAAAAATCGATATGAGAAAAGAGTATTAATCCCTCTTAAATATCAACGATTTTTCACTGAGAAAACTAAATTACATTAACTAAATCAAATCTAAATGTTTATGAAATCCCAAATATTTATTTTAAATAATATACAAATTCCTTACATAGCTTGATACAGAAGACATATTTACATAACAGCAAGAGATTACAATCAGCAGTTTAGATTTTCAAGATGGACGATCATCACGTCTAATGGCACGATACTGTGCCATTTCGTTAGGAAACACTTTGCTGAGCTCCACTAAAAGCAAGCTTTTGAAGCGCTAGGAGATAAAAATACTTTAAGTTAGAGAAAAATGATATTCCAAATCGCTAAAAAGATTAAAACAAAATCTCTCATAACTGATAAGCTCAAAGGAAACTGATATGTAAAACTTTAAAAGATGCATTTATTCTACATTAATGCTCTAAAATTTAATCATCTTAAAATATGGAGGTTCACATACAAGATACAGAGCAGTTTACTTACACGATAAGAATCAATCTTTCCCTTGACAACTTCATTTTTATTCAGAGCTTTCTCCATACAATCTTTCGTATATAACTGTGGATTCCTACCCTGATCAATGTACCTGGAAATATATTATGCATTTTAACTGAGATGACAAAAGAATAATAATAATTACACAGGATTACATAATAAGCAAGAGATTTATTTATTAGTTAAACAAAAAAACAAGAACCTATCCAATATATGAAAACTTTCACGGTAGTAACTTAAGTTTCTGAAAATCTTCAATTCACTAAGCTGCAGCTTATCACAGTATTTTACTCATAAAATTTTATCATCATGGCATTCAATTAGCTGTTTGAGCAATTAGTAGCCTAAAATAGTTATAGAAAAAAATTATAATGATTTCAATGAGCTTAGCTAGTGTAATTTCAGAGGTCCATTTATCTAGCCAGTAATTAATAATAATACAGATGTGTTTATTGCTTTTAAATTCCTTGTTTATGAATAAGAGGCAGATTAAATTTGAGAGAAAAATTAAATAACTTGCACTCTGCGAAATGTCAACATTCTGGTGCATGGAAGATGAAAATATTTTACTTTGGGTAGTGATAACACAATTCTGTTAAATCAGCGAGTTTTCTGATTTAATTTGAAGCATAAATATGTTACAGTTTGCACTGTGACTTTCTTTAATTTCCAACTGCATTTTTTTTTGTCAAAATGCTGATAATTTTTGCAGAAAGAATCAATACAGTTGCTGCTTAATGATAAGCAGCCATGCTTTCAAGACAAAATATCATCATTAGTTCAGAAAAGCACAAAATTGTGTTTTATTATTATTAAAGTACCAAAATCATATTAAAAGAAAGATTATATTGTACAAAAAAAAAGTTCACAGAGTGAATATCGTTTCAAAGATTCATTCATTTGTTTTCTGACAGCTATTCAATTTATTTACTTCTGGTGTTAAGAGCTCATATTGAGAATAGATTAAGATTACTGAAAAGCAGCCAAGGGCTATCTGCCAAAGGGAAGAGATGTCTTTGTAGGAAACAATCTTAAGAAAACTTATTGATGTAGGGAGGAAAACTATGAAAAATTCCATGCTACCAGTCCATTCCACTAGGATTTGAACTCTCATTGCTGCCAACTTTGAAATATGAAGTTAAAACCAGGACATTTTTTAACTGTGCAGTGAAGCAATTTCAACAGATCTCCAAACTGAGTTACATTCAATTTATAACGGATGACTGAAATTAGTGAATTAAAAGGAACTAACCTGATATGAATCTTTGATTTTTTTTAAATTTTAGTTCATAATTTAAAAAATAGTTCTTTACCCATTCACATTGCATATTTGTTTTACCACACACTGTTTCAATACATCAAATCTAGTCATAAGTTGCACCTCACACTTAGAAGTTTTTTGTTATCAAGTTTGGCCATCTAGATGCTTGCGGATTTTGGAACTTCACTGCATCATCAAATACATATTACTTTTAAATTGCTCATTTTGTTACAACTACTGTTATTATTTGGAAGATTATTAAAAAAAATCATATGTTCAAGGTTCATACACATTTCTGCACACAAAAATTAAGGACCATCAATGAGAAAGTAAGGGTCTATCAGCATATCAGCAAATGAGAAATTAATAAACTCAAGCAATTAATCTACTCCCGAACTTTACTCTTGTAAAACCATCCTAAGAATAAAACATACCAGTAAATAATATGCATTATTATTAAACATAATCTAATATTTGAAATAATTATAAAATAAATTAAAAAATAAAATAAAATTTATCAAGTAATTAGCATTATAAAATCTGCTGAAAATTTTATAATAGTCTACATATTTTATATAAGATAAAGAGACATTTTATTTGAGTTTTACTAACAGTCAGCTTTACAATGACTCTGTCTGATTTCATTAAGTACTTGCTCAGTCCAGATGTATATGCAGATTTGAATCTTTGATTTTTTTTTTAAATTTTAGTTCATATTTTAAAAAATAGTTCTATACCCATTCACATTGCATATTTGTTTTGTTTCAAATGTTAAAATGAAAAGTAAAATCATAACAGCATGATTGGTAAGCACTGAAAGTTAGCTATGCTTTGCTGCCTGAAGCAGTTAGCGTCATAGCTTCATTTTAAATTGCTGGAGTTATATATGTTAATTTTTACAATTTTGTGCTGTTTCTTGAGAAAGTCTTCTTTGTGTTGTCTAAGGATTAAGGAAAGGCAATAACTCACCTTAAAATGTAGACATAACTTCTGAAAGTGAACATTAGTTGGAAATAATTGCTGTATATTTGCATTACTACCTTTTTTTAAATTATCATTTAAAAATAATTCATTAAAAAATATTATTAAAATCCCAATCTAAGAAAATTTTACAGTTTAAAAATAAATAGCAAATATAATTTATGACAATGATTCTATAACAATAATTATGATAATTATACATTAAAAGCGTTGTCGTAAAATATTTCTGTAACTTTTGAACTATTTTAGTTAATTTAAATCAGTTCCTTCTCTTTAGAATCTTTTGTATGTTTATTTAATAAACAAATCAACGTTTTTACTAGTCTCTTGCTTCATCTCCTAATTTTTTAATGTTTAGCAGCATGCTATTAAAATCTGTGCATGTCTGTGTGTGATGGCGGGGAGTTGAGTTTCGAGTACAGACCCCCCCCCCCATTCATGAAATTCATGGGAAGTCATTTCAACCATTCTCATCTTTATCCGAAATTATTCAGGTGAGATATTAATTAAAAATTCTAAAAACACTAATTTTCGAACTCATTTTTCCGAGTGGCGACAGTCTCATGCGCTGGATAAAAATATGCTTTATTTCAAAAGTGTCACCACCGCTTGCTTTCAAATCATAGGGTTTAATAAAAAATTTGTAAGTTTTTCAAAATATGAAATAAAAATAGCATTGTCAATATTATTATGTTAAACATATTATATTTTAACATCAAAGAAGGCATGCAATTTCAGAAAGCAGAAGAATTTTTTTCCCGGCACGGGGAGGGGGGGGTTACTTTAAGAAAATTCCGTGACCACAAGAGATGGCGTGACCACAAGAGATGGCGGCAAACCCTCGAACCACATTCCCTTTCAGACTGAGACTTGATTCGCACAAGCCTTAATGTTGTAATGCCATTGCGTCCCGATTTTAAAATAAAGCGCCATATCATGGCCATTAACACATTTTGTTGAGGCCGGTAAGATTCCAGAACTTTGGAAATATTCAACAGCATGTTCTTTAGCAGGCAGCTCCCAAATTTTAATATTTTTTTTTTAATGTGTGATAGAGGAGAAAAAAAGGAGTCTATACTCAAGAATAATAACTAACACATGTAATCGAGGTTACACCAAATCCAGCGTGCTTGAAGAAGACTTTTCCATTTTTGGCGTCTTTTCTTTAATAGGCAAAAATGGTCGATGGGTTTTTACGTTAGTACCAAAAAAGTGTTACATAAATTTTACACAAACTGATATATGCTTGAATATTTTAATATACGAAAATTTAAAAAAAATATTTTAAAAATAATTACAGTAACTTTTTTCTTCAGAAATTGTACTTGACAGCATTTATTATTCAGAATCAAAATATTCCTAAGTCGGCAAAATGGGAAGTTATGACACATTAAAATAAGACAGGGAATAAAAACATTTTACTTTAAAATTATTTCTTAAATATAATTAAAAATTATCATTATTTTAATAATAATATACATCCATGTTATGTTTATGTTGCATTTTCTCCCCAAGAAAAAGAAATCAGCAAAATATTATCAAATCTCTGAATGAAAAACTTTATATACAAACTGGTGGGTAAAAATCACCAATTGATTACCCGTCAAATTTAGCACCACATAACAAAAGAACTTGTATTGCAAAAAAAGAAAAAGTTTTTTTACGTAATTTTCATGAATTCTTCATACGCAAAAAAGAAATAATTTCAAAATGTTTATGTTTCAATCGAGGTATGGACTGAACAAGATATATATTAGAAGGCACAAATTTAATCAATAACCCACCAAATATATATCTGTGAATGAATCCCCAGAAAACAGTCCTCCAAAATGTTGATTTGCATATAAAGTAGCAATCGTAAAAAACAGAAATGTCAGATGAGTAAAATTAAGGACTCTCTGCCAATTTTAGCCAAAATTAAGGACTGTACAAATCCTGTACATTAGATGAAATATAAATTGTCAGGACAGGATTTTTCTCACAGAAGAAAAAACTTCATCACATCTTTTTTGGACTGTATTAAAGACATGAAAGTCAAGGATAGCTAAATCTAAAAGCTATGAAGATTCAGATTCAACTGAACAAATGTAGATTAACTAGAAAATCTGCGAGACTGTTTTCATACATGGTGTACGTATATATCTAAAAAATTAATTTGTAACATTTCCAATATTCATGATGTTTTTAAGTCTCCAAAACTTTAATTATCTTTTGTGATTCTGAACAGGTTTGGGAATATAAAAATCATTACATTTCAAGATATGAGAATTATATACCATCCAGGAACTAACTGCATTTACCAAACAAAACATCACTATATTTTAAATGTCCAGCAAATAATGAAAGTTAGTATCTTTAAATTATTTCTTCGGTGGTTGAGGCTGAAAAGTTCGCTTTGTAATCTGCCTGGATACTATTGGTAATCCGAGCCATCTCAACTGAATCACGAGTCTAAACTATTGTAACTTCTTATGCCCTTACATACAGGAACGTTTTCAAGAATAATGAAAAATTTGGGCTTTTATATCCTCGCAACTCCTAGACAGTGGCCATACATTATGATGGATTACTAATGATGTAAATAACAAGAAGCTATTTAAGTAATTATATAACTAAGGGAAGCAGAATCATGGAGTACTAAGTTCACTGAAACACAATAATTATACAAGGAAATAACTGCATACAATTGGCTGTAAGTTGTCTGCTGTACTTCTTTAAACATATTTTCGCATTTTCATGTTATCTGCTATCAGAGAGAAGAATTAGCAGGCAAAGTGCCAAAGTAGGCAACCTAGAATATAATAAACATGTATTTTAACTGGCAACCCACTAATGGTTACATGTGCATTGTGCCAGCACATAACGAGTGCTGTTCTGGAATTCTCGTGAAACAAACCATTGAATTGTATGAAAATTTATTGTTAAAGACTGCCAGCAAAGTATTTTAACGTGAACAAGAAATTTGTTTGAGAACAGCTGAAA
Source organism: Stegodyphus mimosarum (assembly GCA_000611955.2). Lineage (NCBI taxonomy): Eukaryota > Metazoa > Arthropoda > Arachnida > Araneae > Eresidae > Stegodyphus > Stegodyphus mimosarum. The sequence continues at coordinate 30,835 of KK112982.1, read as the reverse complement.
ATCAGTTTTTATTGTCTTGTGATGTATCTGAATATAACTATTATCTGAGAGAAATATGTGTGCTAAGAATAAAACAAAGAGACAAACACAAAGAAAACAAAGGATGTCAATAACAAACCCAATCTATAAATCAAAGAATATCAAAAAATTGCTTTTTTTCCCCTGAATAAAAGTAATTCTATCATATCTTTTTTAAATTAATACAGCTCGATGCGGACATGGAGACCAATGCGAAGTTTATTTTTTTAAAGTTAAATAGGTCAACGTGTACATGGAGAGCAGTGCCAGTTTGCTCTGCAATGCCTAGAATTATGCAATTCTGAATTTTTCCTTCTAAAGTTAAAACAGGTGACATATGGACTGAAAAATAAGAAATAGAAAAGTTAAGAGAAAGAAAGGAAATAGAATAATAAATAAAATATTTAAAGTTAAATATGTATGGCAGATGTTGCTGTGTTTTTAATTTAGTTCATTTATTACTGTTTTATGAGATTTAAGAGTGTTTCAATATGAATGATAGAGAGGCAGACAATTTTTAGTGTTTCATTATGGATATTTCTTGCATTTTCAATATCATTATCTCATTGCTGTTTTATGTTATTTTCAGCATGATGCTATTTTTTAAAACAGCTATCATCTTTCTCTTGCTAGGTGGTGGAAAATTAGTTTCTAGTAATTGGTGACATAGCAGAAGTGCTGAGTGGATAACACAAAAGTACCCCATTTAATATACTTTTTTTTTTTAATTTTCTTTTCTTCTTTTTTTTTATCATAATTAAGTAACAAGGAAAATGTCATGGTAGTAATTTCTATAATATAAATGAGGAAATAAGGTATTTATTTCCTTTCAGATTGAGAACAAAAGTGAGTTAACAATTTTCCAATAAAAAACTACAGATATAACCTGCTTCCAATAGTTCTCAAATTATTAGCATATGGTTTACCTATCTTTGAAATGACTAAAAAATGATTGATTAAATATACATATTTTTGTTTTGATATAAGACACATCTAAATCTTCCTATTTCTCAAGTTCTCTTATTACACTATTAGAGCATTTCTTATATAATGAGCGTGGCAATTCTCGGAGGTGTTTTTATTTGATATGGCATAAGATATATTTTTCTTGCACAAAGATAGCACACTGCTCAGTATTTAAAGTATGGTTATAGAATATAGGAGTGGTCTCAAATTTGCAGTCTACGAATATATTTTATACATGTACATTTTACAAATACAGTGCTCATAGTTTTAGAGACAAATATACGAACAAATATCATATGTGTGACTGCTAATACATGACTATGGTAATGTGGGAGAATTTCCCTCATTGGTATGATCAGAAAATTTCATTCACAAGTCAACACAGGTGGCACTTCAATATTTGAAATTTTGTAAAAAAGAAAAATTTTCTTGCCTGTCAGCTGCTTTCAAGTTAAGCATTCAGCCTACATGCATTTTCAGATTAGATATATTCCATATCTAGTTGTAATGAAAGTTTTCCGCCAAAAAACGTCCTCTGAAAGTAGTACCTTTAGTGTGGGTAGTAATCACCACTCAAATCATGATTTTCTGCCAATATTTTGGGTAGTTCTTCAAAGCCCTCGGCCCAGAAACATGGTAAGCAGTAAGTCCAAAAACAGATCAACCTCATTTCGGACATTCTCTGCAGAATGGAAGACAGCACCAGCAAGATATAGCTGTAACAATGAAAGAAAGTGGAAGTCCAACAAAATGATGTCAGGGCTGTATGATGAATGTGGAAAAAGATCCCATTCAAGTCCGTACAAAGTCCAGCTGGTGAATGGTCGTGCATTATCTTGATAGCAACATCAACATGGACTAGCATCTTGCCATACACCTTACTGTTGATGGTTTTACCTTTTCCACTTTTCAACATAACTGACGATCCGGTCCAGAATTCTCTCCTTCCATTGATATTCGAGCAGATAAGTGTAGGCTCGAATACATCTATCCTTATCTGCTCGAGTAAGCTTATGCGGCACTCAGCAACTGAACTTATACACTGCGAAAAAAAAAATCTGAAAGGTTCCAGATTTTAAATTACATCCAAAGGGGCATTTTTTGTGTTACCTTTATTTATTAAATAGCATGTTCTTCGCACTTAAACCATAAAATTCAGTTCAACAGCAGTATTGCAAAATAATTGTAAAATGAGCATATCTTTAGAATTTTCGATACACAGTCTCACGCGCTGGACATAAAAAGGTTTCCCGCCCCAGTAGAGTGTTGCCATTCTCGCTTTTAAATCGTTGAGTTTCTTTATCAAAAATTCATTAAAGTTTTACAAAATATCAAATAGATAATAAAACAAATTCCAAATTTGGGCTTCCAGATGCGAATATTCGGATTAGAACTTTTTATTCAGAATTTTCAAAAATATACTTGAATTTATATGTTGGTGCATTTTGAAATTTGACATATTTGTCGAAAGCAATAATAACATCTGATGTGGATTACGCACTTTGATAAAATTATTTGAAAGTAGAAACGATGTGACTTTTTTCCCGCTCATGCACAACGTAAAAAGGTAGGAATGATGTGACTTTTTTCCCACTCCTACACAATGGAAGGGATAGGAAAATATATTGCTATGTATTAAGAAGTTTGCCACGTGAATTATTCTCGGCGCACTGAAAAAAATTCGCCAAGTTAAATTTTTGAATTTCTCTGTAAATTTCACACCAAATTTTACAAAATTTAATATTCAGGCATAATTTGAGTCGTAGCATCGAAATATGGAAAAAAATTGGTATGTTATTTCAGAAGAAGACCCATTTTGTATCAAAGTACCTATGTTAGAACAATGCTATATATAAATATAATACATATCCTAAGTCGCACACTTTCGAGACATGAAAAACGTAATTCGAATTCTGTCAATCGGTCCAGTAGAACGGAAGATATAGAACTGTCTCCCCCTTTCTTTTTTGTGTGCAGTGTTCATCAAGTTTACGTGATGCACGGCGTAACTAATGGATACGGCACTAACGTCTAACTCCATAGCAAGCTCTCAAGCGGTTGGTTGCATACTGATCTTCTTTCACAAGTTCTCAGAGCCGGTTCTCATTAGCGTTAGAAGGTCGGACAGAGTGCTCCGTTTTTGAATGTCATAGTCCTTGTTTTTGAACTTTCAGTACCAAACCTTCATATAATACAACATTAGTACCTAAAGCTGTAGACATGATTTGGTAACATTCTGTAGCTGACTTTTGCAACAGAACTGAAAGTAAATGATGTTGTTCTGATCTGGTAGCATGGCAGTTCCATTTCAGACACCTTGTATTGACTTGCAATTCACAATACAGTGTTCTAAAGCATTTCTTTCAAATGCTAAAAATTGTTTGAAAAAATATGATTAAACATGCCAACACAAATTGTTTGCACAAACTAGGATAGCATATCTGTACCTTCAACATACAGAATGTGGTCAAATTTATTTTTTAATGAAACTTTTGTCTGCCTTTTTACACTACGGAAACATACATAACAAATCACAACAATTTCTTGATATCAAATCAATGTCACTTACTCAAACACTTCCAGAGGCACTTGAATATCCTGAACTTGATTCTTACATTTGTCAATTTCTTGCATATAAGTTACCATCTGTGCGCTAATAAAGTAAACAAAATGTTCTTATAAAGCAATACACTTAATCAAATCAAGTCAATACATATGATTAACTAAAAGACTTTTTTTTTAAAAAAAAAGCATCACATGGTTTTTAAGAAATATTAAATTTCATGAAACACTTAGTTTACATTTAAAATTAGGGGACGCCTGTCAGTTTAGATTTTGAATGAAACTATCAGTTTTGTGAGCAATCATAGAGTTCTTTTCAGAAAAGGGGTGATTCCCCCCTTTTCTTAGATATGACAGAAGTTTTTCCTGAAATACTTAATATTCTGGATTTGCAAAAATGGAAAGATTCTCTACATTTTCCCCTATTCAACAACTATATTAAGCATTCCAACTTTCTTTACCTGCAAACACAAGGAATTCTAATAAAAAGTTCATATTCTACTCATATTTGTAACTTATTTTTATTTTCTAAAAAATAATTTTTGATAAAAGAAAAGATTTTAAGTTTTCTACTAATAAATTGGAACTGGAACATGTCTAAAAACGTTATTGAAAATACTATTATTAACCAAATTAGGAGAAATAAAAAAGTTTGCACTGAATAGAAACAAGAAATTCTCACCAAAATTTTGAAGAATAATGAAATTCCTTTAAAATTCATTAACAGTCTTTTACAGAAATACGCAGTAGTCTACTATTTTACTACTTACTTAATAATACTTTTAAGTATGATTTTTTTTATCTGAAAGCTCCAAAAGAGAAGCGCGTTTTAAAGGGTTTATAGGATTTTATTTTTTCTCTTATTTCTATTCTGTTGCTAAATGAGGGAATATATATATATTCAAAGTCGTCATGATAAGCCCATGATACCTTTTTACTTTTCTAACAACAGTTTCTTTACTTCCTTTTTCTAACTTTTTTCTGTAATTTTAAATAACAATATTAAAAAATTCAACTTTATGGATTTTTCTACTCATATCTATTCAATACAATTATTAAAAACTTTTTTACCACTTTTTAAGTCTACTATTTTTAAAGAATAATTGATTTTAAAATTTAATTAAAGTTTTATACTGAATGATGTTCTTTATTCCCATTTTTGTTTTAAAAGAGTCAGAATTTACTTTAATTTCATTCAATTCATAAAGCAATTGCCAATGAAGCCAAAATGGCAAACCTGTACGTCACTAACGTAACAATATTCCTAGTTTAGACTGTAGTCTAGTGAAAGTGCTTGAAGTTTTTATTACTTATTGTGAGTTTTAATTGTGTCTTACTATAGTTTTACTCGCATCTTTACTGCGAGTTTTAATTGCACCTAAGTTTTATAATTTCACTAACGTTTTAAATTCTTTGGATTATATGCTATATGTTTAAAGGTAAAATTTTGATTTATATTATTCACTGAAGTATTTTATTATTTCACTTACATTTTCAGTTCTTTAAATAAAACAGAATTCTCTTTATTTAACGGACAAGATTCTAATTAGAGTTTACTTTGTTTTTCCTTGCTTTGGGGAAGGAAGAGAATTTTCGGGTGAACTCATATAATTAAAATACATTGAAATGGTTCATCGGCTAATTCTGGATATAGAAAAGCGAGGATTTTTGTAGAAGAGAGATTCCAATTAGTTTCAATGTTCTTTTCCCCTGATGAAGTGACACTGAGGTTGATTGAATTCCTCCTCTGTTCTTTTTTCTTTAAATTTCATTAAATTTTTTTAATTGGGGCAATGGTTGTTTAAAAGTTTTGGTTTTAACATTTTAAAATTCTTTGTTGCATTTATAGGACTATTTTAAAATTTATTAAGAATTTTAATTTTTGGTCTTTGTGAAAAAGTAGTTCTCAATTTCCTACCCTGTCTTTACCGATACTTTTTTTAGTAGCTTAATGCACGAAAACACTAAACATGTGGTTCTACTCTGACATAAGTCCTCGGTTGCTCCCCAGATATATGTGGTCGCCAAATGTGGCGATATGTGTTCTGTGCTGGTTTTTGGCGGGATTTTTTTGGTATAGCAACCCTTTTGACATTGAGTGGGTGCCGTGGTTTTGTTCTGCGTTTGGAGTTTCAGTGTGTGCGTGGGAATGGCATGTCTTAGATTGAAGGAAGTGGTTGAAAAGTTTCAGCCGCGCATTATGGATTGTGTTCGAGATAAGTTTAGTTTGAGACGGTACGATGTGGGTGTAGTTAATGAATCTTTTGTTCACGGCTGTGTGTATGGTGATAGAAGCGTATTTTTAGATTTTTTATGGGAGTCCGAGCATGACGTGTCATAAGTCCGAAAAAATTTTGAATGGTAAGTGAAGCTATGTTTTTTCTCGTGTATTTCAGGGAATGTTAATGCATTTTGTAATGTATTTAATGAATATTGTATTTAAGACGATTGTGTTATTAATGAATTATTTCTTCACGGTTTGTGTTTATGCTTACAGTATATATATTTTTTAATTTATTGTTATTATTTTAGCGAGGTTTGCAGAATGTCGTGATTTCTGCAATTCTCTGATGTTTTTTAAAGCTAAAACAGATCGCTGTGTACATGGTTTTTAAGGGAATTATGTTATTAATAATGAAAATGATTTGTTCACTGGTGTGCTGGTAGAAGTATATTTTTGTGGAAATGCATTCTTATTTTAGTTTATTTTAGCGAGGTCAGAGCTATGTGATTATTTCAGTGCAGTGCCACGAATTCTGCAATTCTCTGATGTTTTTTAAAGTTAAAACAGATCGCTGTGTACATGGTTTGGTGAAAATGCGCTTTAGCCCACTGCTTGGCGATGTTTTGAAAATCGCCAATTCGGCGCGTTTCTGCGAAACGTCTTTGCAATTGCAACCTTCCCGACACGCTCCGCGAAAACATATTGTAAACAAAACATAGAATTCTAAAGCATAAATTAGTATGGAAACTGTTGCCACAAAAATATAATAAAATAATATGCAAAACGAACATTACGATCATTAAAATATTTGTCAGTTACCTTTAAATTAACTATTTACATTTTATGTTGTAATACTTACACATTTTATGCCGTTACATAACCTTCCCGACACGCTCCGCGAAAACATAACCAAAATGGCATCCAAGAAAGAAGAAATTTTTTTTAAAAGGGCATTAAAATTACAAACGATACCATGTACACACCATTCCGTTTTAACTTAAAAAAAACATCTGAGAATTGCACAATGTAGGCAACGTACACAAATGAACAAAATAAGCTAAAATAACAAAAATACATTACAAGAAAATGCCATGTGCACAGCGTTCCTTTTAAACTTAGAAAAAAACTTCAGCGAATTGCACAATGTACGCAACGTGCACAAATGAACAAAAGCTAAAATAACGAAAATAAATTACAAGAAAATGCCATGTGCACAGCGTTCCGTTTTAACTTAATTTCGAATAAACCGCTACGTCATCTCACATTACCAATAAAACAGTTCTTTATAAAATAGGAAATACGCATGCGCGAAAACTACATGTTTCCGTAGCTTCAAAATACCCAGTCAGCCATGTTCGCGGATATACTGAGTTACCCATGTTGGCGCGTTTATTGCTCATTCAAAAACAATCGCCGCCAAGCAGTGGGCTAAAGCACATTCCAACCCATGGTTTCTCGTCAAACATTTTTGGTGAGAAACTTCACACTTTTACTATGTAAATTTTTTGTTTTTATTTTGGACTTATAGCGTAAATTGTGTGTAAAAACGTGGTTTTTGCACATGTGAAAACCGCGTTTTTGCAGGCATTTTAGGCTTAAAGTCCGAAATGTAAACAAAAAATTTAGATAGTAATGGCGTGTCGTGGAGTTTCTCGCCAAAAATGTTTGGCGAGAAATTTGTCGCCAACCGGGGACTGATATAAGAATAGTTCCAAACATGTTTATATTTTGTTTTCAAAAAAATAATTTGTAATTATGATGTTTCATAACAATGGACAAAAAGTAAGAAATTTAAAATTAAATCCACAAGGACCCAAAAGAAATGAAATTTAAAACCATTAAAATTTCAAAGTTTCCTATAAATGTGTAAATAATCAACCAAAAGTCAGAAGAATTAAAGAGACGTAAAATACAAAAACCATAAAAAATACTTAGGGACAGGAATGCAGGAATGTTTTTAAGTACTTAAATGCAATATTATGTCATAGATGGAAATCGTTGATATAATCAAAATATGATATTCTACCATAAACATGCTCAAATTTCATACTATGTAAGAGATGAAAAACCATTCTGACAGAGAAGAATTAATGATCTTGGCAAAAGGCTCTACCCAGTCTCAGAAAATTAAAAAATCAATTATCCAGCATTTAACAACCACTTTTGCACACAGCTGCAGCCAATTACATACACAAATGCAATATCTATGCATTCATTTAATTCTTTTTTTTTTTTAACTAAGGTCAGAGTAAACATTAACGATATTGGATACCAAAAGTTGGAACTGCTTTTTAATTTTATTTTAATTATAGCTATTACAGAAACTTAAAGACTTTTTGATCTGCACTGGTATGAAAATCTGTTTGCCAAGTTCTTTACCAAAACCTCCATCCAGGTAATAATTATCAGAATTTGTCAAGTTGTTCGAATATACAAAATTGTACATTTTAAAGTTCTTCGATATCAAATTAGATGAATGTAACAAATATAAAATAAAGCAAGAACAAAAATAGGAATTATTAATTCAATCAAAAGTACATACATCAGGATAACAAGCAAAACTATATACATTATGATGTACTACGACAATCTTCATTGCTGGTTGTTACACAAAACAGCAAAGAATTTTACCTTTGTTTATGAAGAGAATACCATAACAATGGACAAACTGTCTATGCCACTTGTTAAGTAATCTGCAATTTTTTAATGAAGAATAATATTATTTTCATTTTCGTTAATACTTTTTTTTACAATCTTCGTTACTATAAATCCATACTTTTACAAAGTGCATAATTCAAGATTAAAAGAAATTTATTTATAATTTCACAATAAAGGAAGATATTTTATAAATAGAAATACAGTCTAATAGAAATTTATAATTTATCCTGATGATATAAATACGATATAGTATATTGGAATGCTACAATCAAATACTGAGAAATAATCATAATACGATATAGTATATTGGAATGCTACAATCAAATGCTGAGAAATAATCATATACCTGAGATAATTCGCGAAAAAGTTAGTTAAACTCCCGACATCCCGCTAACAAATTATGGTAAGTGGAATAATTTTTTTAATCTCAAGACGTTTGAATTAATTTGAATCCCTTTTATTAGATAGAAAAGTAAAGCGACTACGAATTATCACATATATTTATTTACGTCTGTTAATAATTCAACCATTTAGTAGAATTAGAAAACGTAGTACATCATATTTACCTTAACCGTATTTATATACAATCTCAGAAGATACTGAATAAATATTTTAAAGTGTAAGTTCTTAACATGTGGACTTCATTTGTCATTCCTTCAAAAAACACCTTATTTACAATACACAGAAAAAAAGAGCTACAACATACAGAATATATTTCACATGCTGAATAAAAAAAGCCTAAAACCAAACAATTCTTACATTTTTTGATTCAATATAGTCTGACCTTGTGGTTGAAAATCGCTAACTATTATACCTAATTGACGTACATTTTCTATAAATAATTCTAAATAACTTTCTAAATTTTCTAACTGCGAAGACATTTCTTGAATAAAAATTTCAAAACTACTATACAGCTGAGTAATAGTGCAACGCTATTCCGCAGACGCGAAACGACGACTCCACCACAGATTCTCAAGCTACACACTTTTCCGAGACACTATCGCTAATGTTGCCACCGTTATCATCAAAGCTGTATGTAAGTAAAACGTCGGCACTTCCATACGCCAAATTGCAGCGCCAATCCACTGCAGTGGTTTCGATGTAAACTAAATCTCTTCCCCTCCTCCTCTCCCCTGCAGTGACGTCATGGAGGTTGGAAGTAAGATGAAGAGACCGCAATGGGTTTTGACACGATTGGATGTAAATATTTTGCAATTGCGTCGTAATTATATATGTAAATGTATATATTTTCTATTTGTACAGTATTTCAGAGCCCTAAGTGTACGAAAAGAATACATTTTTAAGCAAAGTTTATTGTTATTAACATTAAAATTATGCATTATTTCTTCTTCACTTACAGAGCTTCTACCTAAAATACTTTCTCAAATATGACATGATTTTTTTAGCTTCTGAGGCATCTTTTAAATGAAAAAAATCTAAGTCAATTTGTAATTAATGCTCAATTCGGTCCATTCCAAATTAGCGCTCTTTTTATTTTAATAGTGAAATACATTAAATAATACAAAACTTTCTCTGAATATTTCTGAAAGGGAATAATAAAAAAAGATTTTTTAAAATATTATTTAAAACTTGTACATGCGTTATTATAAAATATAGGGAATAACTCTTTTATTTATCAGATTTTTTTACCTTTAATTTCAACAATACATATCCTAAAACTGTTCTTTATTACTTCCTTAAGTACGCATCGTCTCAAGGAAACGTGTAGAAATGTATTCCATCAGATTTCGACTAAATCTTACTCTTGCAATCCTTAAATCCGCAGTATCGATACGCCATTAGAGAAAATTTAAAAAAAAATTGGTTCTGGAAAGAGCCTTTTTTAATTAAAAAGTACAAAATTAATAAGTTATAAATAACACAAACAGAGCACATTAGAAGCTAAGAAGATTTGGGTAGAATCAAACAAACAACCAAATCAAAACAACCAACAACTGAAAAGAAAAGGAGCATGCGCAGTTTTACTGATTGTGTTTCCACATCGCAGCCGCTACGAGCGCTGCGGTCGTTTCGAAGCGCAATTTCTCCCATTGAAGTGTCGACGCTTTACTTACATACACTGGTGTGCAAAAATTAAGGACGAGACGGTTTTTTCAATATAACTTTGTACAAAAGCTTTCCAAATCAACACATTTAATACCGTAAGATTCCCAATACGGAAGGACATGAGTAATGTAAGCAACACTTACTAAAAGTGAAATCAGAGGGATAAAAAGAAGCTTTATTGAAAAAAGTAGCATGGAGCATAATGCAACTGAAGGCCGAAATATCCCTGTGATGGGTGTCCAGCAAGAAACATCCGGTCTTTAATAGGGGATATGATCTCCCCTGACTGCTAGGCAGGTTTCACATCATTTGTGCATGCTGGATATGTGGTTGTTAATGAGCTGTTGAGACACTGCTGCTCGTTCCTCTTGTAATACCAATCGCAGTTTCGGAATCGTTACTGGCGATAAGTTACGTCTCCCTAGTAAGTTCCGTACATGCTTGACGGGATTTAGATCCAGAGACCTTGCCGACCAATCCATGTGTTCAATATCTTCACTCTCCAACAGCTCTTCGACAGTAACTGTGCGATGAGGTGGAGCGTTGTCGTCCATGAAGAGGAACTGAGGACCCATAGCCCTTGTGAAAAGAGGCATGTAAGGAAGAAGAACCTCGTTACAATAGCAGTCCCAGGTGACGAACCTCCTTGGCAGATATGAAGGTCGGTCCGGCTACCAAGCATTATGTCTGCTCGAACGAGAACTCCGCGACCTCCAAAACAGTCCCTTTTGATGATGTTGAAGGGGTTATTGCGTGTTCCCCGCTCTGTCCAGATGTGTATGTGTCTAGAATCGCAACTCAGACTAAATCTGCTCTCATCTGTAAAGAGTACTCGTCCCCATTCATTGTCTCTCCAATTCCGGTGTTCCCGGCACCACAGAGAACGCCTTCTCCGATGGGTAGGCGTTAGAGGTACACACCGTACAGGCCGTCGTGCAAACAGACCACCACCGTGCAGTCTTCTGGCCACGGTAAAACGCGATATCGGTCGTCCAGTCGCCTGTGTCGTGTGTCTAGCGATTTCTCCCGCTGTCTGCCGCCTGTTTCTTCTGGCCTGTAAGGCAATATACCGGTCATCTGCGGGTGTGGTTCCTCGTGGACGACCACTACTAAACCCCCGAATAGCTGTTCCTGTAGTTTGAAATTGTCTCCAAAGTCGTGAAACGATGCTGTGAGCAATTCCGAACTCTGCAGCCACACTTGTCACACTGCGGCCTTCCTCCAACTTCCCAATGATTCGACCTCGGGTAAAAGCATCTAGATGCCGTCTAACAGATTGATTATTCGCCATTTCTCGCTGAGGCAGAAACTACGTGTGATTTTAACTGCTATACGGCGTGCAATCTCTTTGCCAGAAATTCTGATCTTACACCGACAACATGCTTTATACTACTCAGTAGTGATGGGCAACTTCGGTACTTTCTTGTACCCGGTACGAGAGTAACGGGTACAGACAAGTACCCGGTACAAAATACCCGTTACTCAAGTAACCGTTACTTTGAAAAGTACCGATAACCGATTTCAAGTACAGAGTACCCAAGTAACGATTTGGAGTACCGAAGTAACGAAATACCGGAGTAACGGTTTGCTGTACCGGAGTACCCTAGTAACGGTTTGGAGTACCGAAGTACCCTAGTAACGATTTGGAGTATCGAAGTGCCCTAGTAACGATTTGGAGTACCGAAATACGCAGCTAACGATTTTGCGCACTGAAGGAACTCTGCCACGTCATCACGTGTTTGATTTTATTTGTACGGAGTAAGATTTTGAATATCAGAAAACACGTCAACTACGGAAGTGTCTGAGGAGCAGGGGAGCGCGACGGGTTGTTTCTGGTGTTGGGTTAGTGTAGATTGTCTTTGATGGCCAGTGGGGGTTGGGAGGATTGGCGCGGGAAGTGGATGAATGGAAACATTTTCGCTTTCGGTTGTGTGTTGTGTGCAGGTGCACCATTTCGCAAATATGTACAACCAGATCCTACTGTCCTCGTACCAAAACCGAAGTGAGCTGAACCCTCATCGATCCTCCAGTAACGAATACCGAAATATCGAGAAGAGACGCATATTTTCGTTACAAAGTAGCGAATATCGAAAAGCACCCGTTTCGGTACAGAAGTAGCGAATACCGAAAAGTACCCGTTTCGGTACAGAAGTAACGAATACCGAAAAGCACCCGTTTCGGTACAGAGGTAACGAATACCCAAAAGTACACGTTTCGGTACAGAAGTAACGAATACCGAAAAGCACCCGTTTCGGTACAGAAATAACGAATACCGAAAAGCACCCGTTTCGGTACAGAAGTAACGAATACCGAAAAGTACCTGTTTCGGTACAGAAGTAACGAATACCGAAAAGTACCGATTTCGGTACTGAAGTAACGGATACTCGGATGTACCGATTTTCAGTACCCATTACAACTAAGTACCCGTTACAAAATACCCGGTAAGGTAGTACCGACTCATCACTACTACTCAGACACTCCCCCATTACGTCTACCTGCATATCTGCGCATGTGCTACCGTACATCACCTTACTTAATCTCCTGATTGGTTTTTCTGTCCGCTCTGCCTCATCGTTCAGCTGATATGCTAATTTTTCGACTTCGTCCTTAATATTTGCACACCAGTGTACAGCTTTGGTTATCATTACCTTCTTGCCCAGGCCAACGAGTATCTATTGTTAGAAGGAAAACTTCTCCGCAACAGGAGCTCCATTACCTCCCAGGTCGACGTTAAATACCTGAACGTGCAGGGATGTCACGAGGTGGTGATTTTACGTATAGTCCGAAACGCACTGTTTCGTGAGTAGATTTTTAATTTATTTTCCTCCATGTCATTTGCTTTTACCAAAAGCAGAGACGAATTCATAGACTGCCTAGGCGGACACACTCGAGGTTGGCCACGGGCGGCAAATGTTCTAGCTATGCTGATTATATCGCCTTCATTCTCTGATTTATCTTTTAAATTGATGAAATTTACAGAATAAAATGTAGCCTTTCTAAGACAATCTTCAACATATCCGAAAGATTTCGTTTTCTATGAAAACGACGCAATGATATTTAAAGCAATGTCTCATGTATATTTCAAGAAAGACTGGTCATTTTAAGAGGTGGTCGTCTGAAGTTATCACACAAAAAATTTGACCTAAAATATGTTGAGCTATATTTTTATTTTACCGATCCTACTACTTTTAATGTGATAAAATTTTATAATGTCCGATGCTGAATAGACAAATCAAAATTCCTAAATAAGACAGGAATAAAAATATTACCAATGCAACACAGGGACCAAAACAAAACAAACAAAAAATAGTTTTGATTGCTAATAATTTTGTTGTAGCATTTATAATCGTTTACTGAAAAGCGAATCAGCGTTTTCAAATCCCGCAAATGAAATTTACTATAAATCTATAGAAAGAATTACTTCATTACAGCGTTAACATAGCACAAGTGAATGGTACTATTTTGTAAGACAATCACTGAATGTATATCCTTTCTGCTTTGAAAAAACCTATAGATCCCCTACGAAGTCTTTTTCCGTTCTCCAGTATTCCAGATGGTGTTTATAGCTTAAGAGGGTTGTATTATTTAAATCATAATGCAGTGCTTCTATGGTTACCCGGGTCATTAGAGTCAACTCTCTTTGGCAAAAAATTTCATTTTCACTTCAGCGAGAATCCTGCCAAAGATAGCAACCCGTAATTCCGGCGTCAGAAATCCAGTACAACGGTCAAAGCCATCTGTTGATAAAAGGCTACTTTCATATTTCTCAAAATTTACTCTTAAGCAACCTTTCCACCATTATCGCCAGGTACACTTTTTCGTACTCATTCCGCTTTTGTCTGTACATGATTGTGCAAACTCCTGCAAGTTTTACGAAATCAACTTGCCAGAAATTTCTTTTATTCTGTTCTCCCTCATCCTAACAACTGCATCAGCTCTCTTAGATGTTCTCCATTTCCCAGAGAAAAACACATATATCCATCTGACATTCTCCATCCTTAACATCTATTACCCATACTAGACTGTTCAGTTCATTGATTTGGACCTTCTACCAGCAACTTACCTTAATCGTCGACTGATGGCGGCCACTTGACATACTTTCGTCATTTTGTCCATACTACTTATTTTGTTTTACCGATGCTCTTCACCAGATGCAGAGTAAAAGGAAGCACTGCTTTCTGAAATTCTAATTCACGTATGAGAAGAAGAAGATAAGCTGTTGCCATTTCTCCAACAGTACAAGTTGCGGAAATTTCACATATGAGAGGAAAACTCCTTCCGGTTTTCCGAAACTCTGACTTCTTCTTTCCCTTTATGTTATCTGCATAACACATGGTGGGAGACGGTTAATGATTTGTTTTTGTAATATGTACGGCAGATAACCGCGTTCGCCAGTATTAAGCAAAACTTAGAGTAACATAGATGAAAATTAATAATTTTCCGTGCATTTGTAATATAGCTCAAAAATATGTCTAATAGGGTCTTTAAAAAACTTCACGGTGAAAACGATCTTGCAACAGCTCTTAAAATTGATGGCTTGAGCGAATCTGATGACGGGGAAACCAGTCTTCGTAGTTCTGTGGAAAAGTCTGTAAACAATCGCTTTGAATTGGTAAATTGTATTCTAATGTATGGAAGAGAAATTAACTGATTTAAATTCGAATATTGGCAAAATTCCTCTTTATATTACTGTGGATTTTGGCAAAAACATATATTTATATGGAGATAAACCAGTTTTATGCTGTAATATGATATTTAGGTCTGCTTAGCTGCATTCCAGCTTAAAGAAATGAGAGTGAAGCATAACTTTGGGATCAGATATTCTGAAAAACCAGTGTTTATGCTAAATCACTTTTTCTTTCTTTGATTTTTTTTTGGGGGGGAGCACATGCGTATTTTTAAAAATGTAAATAAATTGTACCAGTAATCGGGAACTGTGAATTTTGTATGCATCTACTTTCATTAATTTATGAATTTTATTATTTAAGATTTCATAGCAGATAAAGAATGCCTTAACAGGGAATAAATTATCAAAATTAGGAATATCAAATATTCTAATAAATTATAAAAATATTTCTACTTGTCGAAGAATTTATATCTTTGGGTTACTTTTGAAATTAAATATATTACAGATTTCTGAAACTAGAAAGTTGTGTTTATTTAAAATTTAAATGTATATGCATTTAATTTGTTGTAATGATTCCTAATTATGGAAATAAATTAAAAATGATCTTTGTAATAAAGCAATTATTTCACTATTACAGATCCCTTTTATTTCCTTTGAGTAACTTAAATGAAAAGAAAAAAAAAATTACAAGGTGAAATTTTAAAGTGGGTTCAGTATGGTATCAGTTTTAAAAATGATAGGCTAAAGATGAATAATTTCTATAGCTTTATGGAAAATAAGCCTGATCATGGGTTGCCAAAGAAACTGAAAAGTCCTAGTTAATTCACATAAATGAATTTCTGTTATATTACAAATTGGAAGCTGCATCATTTTTGATCTGAATGGCATTTCTGCTCTCCTAAAGATCAAATTTATCTAATAACAAAATTAAATATTTTCTATTATTCTTGATAACAACCCACAGATATTTATTTTCTTTTTAATAACTTAACATAAATCTCAAAATGGAAATTATAAAAATATATATAATGGAATGAAAATTGTTGAATGCCACAGAATGCAGGTAATTTTAAGTGTAGGTCTGAGTGAACTATATTTAAAATAACATAAACATATAAATAATATGAATGTAATTTACTTATAGAAAAAGTTTTATGTGATCATATTGTAGAGACATTAGGTATTTTTGAAGCAGGAATATAGAAAAATCAGCAACGCCTTCGCCGGGAATCGAACCACGTACCCCTCGGTTACCCGTCGAGCGTGCTGACCACTACACCATGAAGGCATGCGAAGAAGGCGGGAGAAATGCCTTATATACTCTCTCTTTTAAAGGGCAACTGGGGTTTTGGGGACCCAATCACCAAATTCCGGTGGTGGAGAATCGTCATCCACCACCTGTTTAGTTCGGGTGCCAGTATAGAGACATTAGGTTATTTCGAAGCAGGAGACATGAAAAATGAGCAACACCTTCGCTGGGAATCGAATCACGGACCTCTAGGTTACACGTCGAGCGTACTGACCACTACACCACAAAGGCATGCGAAGAAGGCAAATAAGAATACCTTATAATATTATTTAGACTTTTATAAATCTGTAGTTCCAGAAACTTTTCATAATAAAGGAATGATTCATTTATGTATCATGTACTTCAATCATACACAATTTAAAAGAAAATATAGACTCTAATTGTAAAAGTAATGATGTTACAGTGATAAAATATGAACACCAATTTTATCATTTTTTATTTTTGCATTTTATCTATTTTGAATGTTTCTAAGAATATGATAAATAAAAATTAGGCCATTAAAAAAATTCTCTGCATTACTAAAATCACATCTGTTTCAAACATACTTGTGTTTATGAAGCTGGTTAAGTTTAATGCATGGTAATGTCAGCATTAACCTTAGCGAGTAAGACGTTTAGTAGATTGTTTTAATTTGTAATGACCCGAAAGAGTAATTTTGTTAGTTTCTTCATATTTACATGTTAATGGAGAACAGATAGGTTAAATTTAGTGGTAATTTGATGCAATTAATTTTTATTTTTATTTTGGGTATTTCTTTTTTTACCCTGAGCTATAGTTTTCTACCACCTTATGAATTCCGTTAAATATGACTTAAATGCTGTATTGCTGTACCTCTATGTTTCTTGTTCTGTCATTTTGAAAAAGCTATACCTACTTGGTATTTTGGGTATGAACTTTGGAATGTGCAAGTTGGAACTCCTGCAGTTACTTACCAATATATTATATATACTCTTGTAAGAAACTAATAGCATCATCTTTATTGTTTGGTGGATCCTATAGACACATAATCAAACTGTAACCTTTGAAAGAGAAAACTGTGTTCTTAAAACTGCTGCTTCTAGGCATTCCTAAAACTTATGATGCCATAAGGTTGCAGTAGCACTTAATTTGTATTATGGTGTCAAAAGTGGCAATTGTTTGCTCTTTTTTAGAAAATTTTGGCTTTTTCTCCATTAATACATAAGTACTGTTTCATCACTGTTAATTTCAACTTTTGTAACTCTTTTGTAATGCACTTCAGAAACAGATCTTCAAAATTTTCTTTACTGATGCCCATAAGATTCTCCATTGCAATTTCTGTAAATAAAAAAAAACAGATTTTGTTAGATAATTTTTAATTGTGTAAATGATGCTTTCTCGTCTTCCATGCAGAGATTCTAATATGCATAGCATCTAGCAAAAGTGTATATTTAGTTATATCCATTTTTATCATTTTATAAAAAATAGTTTTTCTTTAATATTATTTGAGAGCTTTTATAAAATTTTTGTATACAGATTAAATGACAAAAGTTGTATATGAATTAAGAAACAATGTTTTTAAGAATGACTTCAGAAAGTCACAGTAGCAGCAATACTAACAATGATTTATTCAAAAGTAAATTTTTTTTTTTCAATTCCATGTCTGAGAAAATCTGTAAAAATACCAGTTGTTACCCATGAGTTTATGTTGTTATGGCTAGTTAAATTATGGGAATAATTTTAAATGTTTTTATTTTAATGTTGTTATTGCAAGTGACAGTTAAACTCTCGACTTTTTTGGAGATTGGGATTTGTTGCTTTTTTAAAATAACCAGGGATAATATTTTTTAATTATTTTATTTATATTGTATGTTAATAAACACAGCAGTTTGTTACTTCAGTTTCTGAAAGCCAGCTGCTGTGTGTCATTTTGTAATGTGTTTTTTAGTATTAATATTCTATAGCTTCTGCTGTCAAAACATCTTTAGAAATGAGGCCTTTTTTTAAATAAAACTGAAGGAGAAAACATTCCGTTTAAAATTTTAAAACCGGGGAAAAAAATGTAACCTTATTTTGGCATAGATCATGAATAAAACTCTTATTTTTGAAGATGATCAAAATTTACTTCTTCAGGAGTAAATGAAAAATGTTTTTGTGCAGCCCCCACCCTCCTTCTGAAGAGAAACCCATGTCTGTATGAAACAATCTGGTAGATTCAAAAATAATATCAAAACTATTTCAGTATGTCTCGATTTTCTATCTTTTGTGCTTCCTTGAAATGTTTGCATTTTTTATATATTCTACATCACTTTTAGTTAAATAAATTATGTAATGCTATATAGAAAATTCTGAGTTTAAATGCAGCTTCTTTTTGGCTGTACTTACTAAGAATATCATAATCATTTAACAATTTTTGACATTATAAATCCACATATGGCAAATTAAGAAATGCTTTCAAGTGATTTTTCTATATTCAACACTAATGTTTTACACTAGACATATGGCCAGTGTGTTTCTGCCTTCCTTCAACTGAAAACCATTCCCTTTCCACTGAAAGTGTAAATTAATCATCTTAAAAAACATTTTAGATAATTTCTGAGAATTTTCTTTAAACAAATGTGTAATTTTTATGGAGTAGATGACTACAAATAGTTTGGATGGGAATTAGTAGCATACTTTGGCAATGAAGAATTGGTCTTTTGCCAGTCTGTGTTTTTTTATAAGTGGCAAAAAATCAGTTTACTAAATATCCTGTTTTTCCCCTTTTTTTCCTGTCCATTAATTATTATATACAGTGGCTCACAAAAGTGTTCGTATACTTAAAAGTTTCAGTGAAATATTGCTTTACTCATTAATAAAAATTAATATTTTAGAATGAAAATTTTTTAATAATATCTATAAATTTCTCTTAGGAAAACTACATTAGTTATTTTATGAACATATTAAAACTTTTTTTGGGAAAATCAATAATAAAAAAGTAACTTAAGAGTTACCTTACAAAAGTCAATATGCTTTAAAGAAATCTGCACTTATTAGTAAATATGGTGGTATTTCTGTCAGTTAGTATTTTGTAGTATATACTGCAGTATTTATGGCAACTTTCAAATATCTGCGAAAGAGTTCACCAGTTTTTTTTTTGTAATATCTGCATCAAAGTTCCTCCATTCTTCCATCATTGCCATTTTTAGTTTTGTTTTTAATTTTAATGTAGTGTTGTCATGCTCTTAACATCTAAATCTTTCCAGATGTGTTGGGTTTAAATCTGGTGACTGAGGTGGTGTTTTTAGAACTTGTGCACAATTATAGACACCCAAGGACCGTGTGCTTAGAATCATTATCTTGATAAAAAATAAAGTTGTTTCCGGTGTCTAAATTTTGAGCAGATAATTTTAAATTATCTTTTAAAATATTTAAATAAAGAGCATGGTTCATTGTGCCATCAATAAATACTAAATTATTTAACCTTTATGCTGACATATACGTTTGCACAAGCACACCTTCACCGCCATGCTTTACTGTACCAACCAAGGTTTTGTGATTAAGCTCCTCATTTTTTTTCTCCATACAATTTTACGCCTGTCAGAATCAAAAATGTTAAATTTGCTTTCATCTGCAAATAAGATATGATTCTAATATTTACCATTGAGTTTGAGAAGAAAAGCATAAGCTTTCTATTTTTTTTTAACTTCCAGAAAATTTTCTTCAACCAGAGTACCCATTAATCCAGCTTATCTGACTACTCATTGAGCAGTTTTAAGTGAAATTGAGGTAGACAATTTTTCAGTAAATTTGTAGAGTCATTAGGATTTTTTACGTTGAGAGACGTGATGAAAAATGGGCAATGCCCTCACCGGGACTCGAATCTTGGATCTAGATTATTTAAATCTGTGTTTATCATTCTTTTCCATTTTATTGAGGAAATTTAAAAGAAAAATTGCATAAAGGTTACAAAATTGCTCTAAAACTTGCAGCTAACCTTGTAGAGGATTTATGAAGCAGGAAAGTGAAGAAATGAGCAATGCCCTCACTGGGACTCGAACCACGGACCTCTCGAATACGCATTGAGCGTGATGACCACTACGCTACAAACACATACTAAGAAGGTGGAAGAAATACCTTATATACTTCCCTTTTAAAGAGCGACTGTGGGATTAGAGAACCCAGTCGCCAAATCCTGGTGGTGAAGAATCATCATCCACTACCTTTTAGTTCTAGTGCCACTGTAGAGTCATTAGGTTATTTTGAAGTTGTAAGCATGAACAATGTGCCAGGACTCGAACCTGGACCTCTCGAATACACACCGAGTGGGCTGACCACTACACCACAAAGGCATGCTAAGAAGGCGGGAGAAATACCTTCTAAATTCTGTAGGAATCTTTAAAACAGTCAAACATGGATTTTTCACAGGTTTTCTAACTATAAATCTCTGATAATGTTGAGTTACATTGCATCCTCTTTGCCAAACAACCTCTTCTTTATTTTGGATCTGGTTTTCTTCTTTAAAACATGTTATCACAAACTGCAACTGTAGGATGAGATAAATTTACTAATTTAACGATATCCTGAAGATAAAAAATTATCAATTTTCGAATGCTGTTTGTTTTTTCCTTATGTCTAAGAGCCATCTTTAAACATTAAATAAAATATAATGAAGTAAGCAAGCAAAAAATAAAGCCAAACAATTTTTTTAACATCTGCAAAAAATTTTTAAAAAAGTGGTAGACATTAATTTTATTTATGAAATTTTACAAAAATGTTTCTGTCTACGATTACTTTTCTGGCATTTTTATCTATGCCTCCTTACATTTTGAATTTTAGGAAAACAGAATCAGTATTAAAAATTAAAAAGTTTGGTTTTATTCAAAGTCACATGGAGATTGTATATTGGCAAAATATTGGGCTTTATATTCGAATTCAGTTCTGGGTTACAGCATGTTTTCTGCAAATTCTTAAAGTCTGCGAACACTTTTGTGAAACACTCTGTATATTTGTTTTGGTTTCCAAAACTGAGCTTGATGAACAGCTAATTAATGTTGAAGTTTAGTAAATGGTGGGTACTGCATTAAAGAAAAAGTACAGCTTAACTTTTTATTAAAATTTTTTGTTAGGTAATATTTTATTGTCTTATTTGTAAGGATTTAAATCTGTGGAAGGAAATTTCAAAATTTTTACCTCTGATTTATTAGATTACAAACTTTACCTTTGATTATAATATTTGCATTTTTGCTGCTAAATTTATATTATGTCAGTCTTTCATTCTAATATATCACTAGGATTTATTTATTTATTTTTTTAATATTCTCAGCTATATCATATATATATCATATTCTCAGCTATATTATTTTTATCATATATTTTATAGCTGAATAGTGTTGAGCATTCATTGTCAGATACAGAAGCAAAGGAAGATGATGATCGAGAAAATGACCCACCTCAAGATGGGCAGGAAAGGAATAAATTGGAGAAACAAGATTCTACTCATAGTACAGATAGTCTTAAACGTAGGAAGAAGAAAAAGAAGAAAAAATTGAAAAGTCAAAAGAGTACCGAGGAAAATTTAGATGATGGAGTTAGTTTTCAGGATTTTTTTAAAATTCTCTAATGTATTTCAGTGATTTTCTTTTAATTTGTTTAATGTTTTACTCACCCATAACTGAAATCCACTAGAGAGGTAACAGATGAGAATTCTTGCATAAGTATGATACAAGTTTACTTGTATTTTGGTTTAACCAAAATTTAATCAAAAATAAATAAGTAATTAAAAATCAACAAATGATTAAAAGCATTTTCTCAAAACCTCATAAAATAGATATAAAATGATAATATTATTATCTATATTTAAAGTTTTATTGGCTTGTATAGTTTGATGATATATTGACATCTATTTTATGACAGGTAATTATGATAATTGAACAAATCATTTCAAAGAGATTGTCATATGACTATTAAAGTTTGTTTAGTTTTACTTGTTTGTGCACTTTGTCATAAAATTTGAAGTTTAACTTATTTTCTCATTAATGCTTACTTTGATTTCTTAAACATTTTCTAGTACAAAAACATTATTATATTTAGTTATGGATTAATTTGAAGTTGTTCCTCTGAATATTTTATTATCTGCAATAGCCTTTAAAAACAAATGAAAGTGGATACGATTGTTTTGTTCAAATTCTGCCTTATATAGGTTCGTTCATCATTTTGTACAGATAAAAGTAGTAATCATGAGTCATATGTTTGTGCATTCTCAGTCTACTTACGGCACCTTGTTGTATTCATTTTTTTTTTTAATGCCAGTGGCAAAACTATTTTATCAGATGTCAGTAGCATTTTTTTGGCAGTGGGTATTCAGGCAGAAGATCTCTTTTTCATGATATCTTGTTTCTTACTGCAAAAATTACAAGTAACTTTGTTGGTATCATTTTCTCTTTTTATTTGATTCTGCACAACTTGCATGGTTGTAGAGAAAATAGCATTGAGTATTTGAAATATCTCTCACAAGCTATATAACATACATTCTTATTGCTTACTTGCAGATTTGCTGTAAATTTTTCAAGTTTACTGTCTTGATCATTATTTTCAGTGCAGTTTCCTGAAATAGATATTTCATTATTATCTGATGATGCAGAATGTTATTCTTCTCCACTCCATTTTTACCATTTTCTAAACCTTCTGATATGATCTGTACAATTTCTGTAGGATGTTGAGAACTTCTGAGACAGAATACAGATTTACTGCCAAATACAAAGGGTGTTCATACACTTTTGTAACAGTTTTGATTTTTGTATGAATTTAGATATTAATTTTAAAATATAAACATGAGTGGCATTGAATTGGAATAAGGTTTATCATCTGCAGCATTAAAAATATTCTTTTCTTTAAAAAGCTGGTGAAAAATAAACAATGGATCGAAGGCTATATTTTTGTGTTGGCCAAAGCGAAATACTCTTATCCAGTTATTAAAAAAATATGTTAAAAGCATGGTTTTAATATTTCTGCACATAAAATAAGTGACATAATTAATATGAAAGGAAAGAAACATCAAAGTTTACATCTAACTCGGAAAAAGGCAAAAAGTGCATACCTAACAAAGGTACGTCCAGCTCTTATTAAATCTAAAAGTCACATTTCATGTTTTAAAGGAAAATCCAGCTTCCCAAAGAGATATTGCAAAATCTTTAAATATCTCTGTAGGAACTGTAAACAAAATTATAAAATCTGATTTAAAGCTAATCAAAACAACAACAAATAATAATAAAAAAAAAAATAATGTTATAAGGTATTTCTCCCACCTTCTTCGCATGCCTTCGTGGTGTAGTGGTCTGCATGCTCGACGCGTAACCGAGAGGTCCGTGGTTCGATTCCCGTCGAAGGCGTTGCACATTTTTCATGTCTCCTGCTTCGTAATAACCTCATGTCTCTACACTGGCGCTCGAACTAAAAGGGTTGTGGATGATGACTCTCCACACCCAGGATTTGGCGACTAGGTCCCCTAAATCCCTAGTCGCCCTTTAAAAAGGGGAGTATATAAGGTATATCTCCCACATTCTTAGCGTGCCTTCGTGGTGTAATGGTCAGCACACTGAGCCGGTAATTCAGAGGTCCGTGGTTCGATCCTCGGCGAGGGCAATGCATATTTTTCATCTCTCCTGCTTCTAATTAACCTAATGTCTCTACAATGTTCATCGCCTAACACCGAAACATGTTTCTTGGCATAAGACTATGTGCAGATTGCTGTATGAAATGGTGAGAAATGGAAAAAAAAAAATGGAAGTATATAGTTACAGTTGATGAAGCTTGGATATACTTATCTGATTGCAATAGAAAAAGATCATTTTACTGGCAAAAAAGAGGAGAAAAAAAACTTAATATGTTGGTTCAGAGAAAACAAGAAAGGTTTTTCTAAAGGTTTTATGGTTGTTACTGGATTTTCTTAAAGTGCAAGACTTAAAATAAGGAAAGTAGAAAAAAAAAAAAAGTCAAAATGAATTTGGATTACTATCAGGTATAAGTTTTAATACCTGTTTTTAAGGAAAAACTCTATATCCAAATGACCTTCTTTGTTTTACGTTCCATCAGTATAAGCCTTCAAGCCATACCTCTAAATCTACTGCTGTATTTTTTGACAAAATGAGAAATGAAACCGGAATTCAATCTATTCCCCTTAAATGCACCCCACCCAAGTTTCCTGATGTGTTTCTATGGATTACTGCAGATTTGGACTTTTAAAACAAGCTCTTTATAAGCAGCATCCCAAAACATTGGATGGACCCTGGAAGATTGGGAAGGAAGAGTGGAATAAAATCAACCTTGATGTTTTAAAAAAAGGACTTTTATCTTGGAAATCAAGATGTAATATGATAGTTCAACAAAAGAGCTATCAGATTAAACATATTAGAAAGTAAAATTCTAAGGTTTGTTTATATATAAATCATTACAAAAATGTGTGAATACCCTCTGTATATTTTCATAACTGTTGAATTCTTTGAGGAAAAGAATGATTTTTCATAAATTGGATTAATTGTAATCTTTCCACCAAGTGTCATTGTTATTGATCAGCATCCAAGTAATTACCATATTGTGAACATCTTGTTTTTACTTCAATGGATTCTTGACTTTGGCTGTGATGCTGCTTTGTATGTACAATTTCCAGTTCTGTCTACATTTCTCTATGTGTTTACTCTGTGCAATTAGAAAAATTCTGTTCTATTGACTGATTGCAACACATTCAGGGTGCCAGTTCAAGTAAAAAATGCCTAATTTTGTTTGCTCTTTAATGAGGAAAAATAATAATAATCATAATAATAATTAGCTAGTCTTGATAGTTCAGAAAGCTCTTTATTTTTCATTTGCATAGCTCAGTACATTAATTTGATTGGGCCCACCACTGACCAAGCAGTAGGATTGCTAAACACTGGTATTTCGACATGGGTTCAAATATTGGACTTAATCAAATGATCAATCCAATCCAGTTTGATTAGATTTACTTGAAACTGGGAATTAGTTCTTTAAAACTCATGTTTTGAATGACTAGACTATTAGAAGGCATTCTTTTGTAGGTCTGATTTCTTTACATATATTATTCTGTAGTAATATTGCTTCTTTTGTGATATTTTTGTATTTTCATGAACAGTTGCATTGTTACAGTTTAACCTTCTGTAATCAACATGGTCTTTTTGTTTTTACCTTTTGTTACTTTTGCTTCTTTAATCATTTGAGGATGCTATTCTCTGAGAGACTGTTTTTAACTTCCCTTGTGTACAAGTTTCATGAAACATGCATAGAATTTGTTCTTGAACTTAACATTGGGGTCAACTTGAATTTCAGTTTTTCACATAGTTCACACTGAGCAGTGAGTGGGATGTTTAGGATGTTAAAAACAGTGATGGCAGCATCCGATTTATGTTGAAGGGAGAACTAGACTACCCTGAGCATAAGGAATCAAGAAAATTCTGCTGTAATCACATTATTTGTAGCATTCTCAAATAATACTCAGTCATCTTAATCCTAATACCGTATTTCTTCAACAAGATAAAAATGCATGGATTTTTACATTCAGGAGAGTCTCTCTAAAGAGATTGTTCAGTTGCGATTAAAAGAAAAAAAAACCCACGAGTAAGCAAAAGGGAAAAAAAAGCAGCAGATGACAGTGATCACATCATCATTCATTTGTCAATTTTAAATTAATGAAAATATTTGTAATAACATTTTTACTTATTTGTTTTCATTTTTTTATATTCTTATAAATGTTATTTTATTCTTATAAATATTAAATTCTTATAAATTTATATAAATGAAATAAAATGTATCTTTTAACAGTTTTGCCGCTATATAGTAAAAATATGTTTTTATTTCCAAGAATGTTTTTCCAGAAAAAAAATATTAGAAGCAAATTAAAGGTAATTTCTGACTTTGCCAGCTACTTTGGCTGATCCTAGATCTGCCAGTAAAGGTCAATATGATACATAAATTATAAGTTTTTTATTTCAGGTTTTAGCGAGTTTCCTTTCATATATGTAAGCACAGTATTGTTGTTTCTTTTGTGCTTTTTTTTTTTTTTTTAAATGTTGGTTGATTTCTGAAGCAGCTTGCTCGGTCATGAAGCAGCCATACTTCAGTTAAGTGCTAACATGAAGCTGCAGCAGCAAGATGTTAATGATTTTAAGTCTCTTAATGATATCGCTCTTCCCAAAGCACTACCCAAGCTTTGTCTTTAATATATATATATATATCTTTGGTTACATTGCTGGCTATTAAAATTGCTGCGGAGATCTTATTGAAACAGTTAGCACTCCACACTCCAAATCTGTTGAAGATAACATCTATGGGACAAATTAAAGTTAACAATTTCAGCCCATAAATCTTTAAATGTTTCTTAAGGAGTAATCTCTGAGTCAGACCTTATATCAATATCTGAGGAGGAAATTGTAACAGAGATTCAAGATCAAAATCTTTGTGGTGCTAGATAAGTTCATAAAGGATAGCCAGTTGCTTCCCATCAGGCATATTATATTTACTTTTAAGATCCCTGATCCTCCTCAGAGCCTAAAAGTTGTTTATTTATATTGTCCAGTGGACCCAGATGGGCCAAACCGTTTGTATTGCTTTCAATGTCAACAGTTTGGGTACACCTACTTGTGCAAAATCTTTTGTTGCTGGCCATGAAAGTGACAAGTGGATTGCTGCTTTGCTCAGTGTGAATTGCAAAGGAGATCATCCTACCTATGCCCTTTCTTGTCTCATTTGGCTGAAAGAAAAGAACATTCAACATCTTAAAGTCACCCAATGCATCACATATGCAGAAGCTTACTACTGCATATGTGATTCAGAAACTACTTTCAAATACACAGTCAATTCCAAGTGTATTTTATTCAGCAGCAGTAAAATCAGTCAAATCTGTATCGACTTGATACCTTAAGAGTCGGACCAAATCTTAGTAAGTCGCCTTTAGTAGTGACAGAGTAATGACAGAGACAAGGAGCCATATATGTGTCACTTTAAGAATAGGCTGTCTGATACTGTTTCGTTTTCAAAATCAGATTTATAATTTGATTTACAAACTATGGATGATCCAGAAGATGCAGATGTGAAGGAGCTTGTTAAGACAATAACCTTCATAGAGAAAAATGCACTCCTAACTAAAGAAGAGAAAAATGTGCTCCTTTCAGCTTAGACTGAAGAGAAAGTTTTGGACCAGCAGATTAATTCTGGATGAAACAAAATGAGGAAGACATGGAATCAAATGATAAACGCATAAATGCGGAGCAAACGAGTGAAAATTTTTTTAAAATGTTGAGCATTTCAGATATGGGAATTCGAAGAAAGAACCAAAATAAAAGAAGAACACTAAACAGACACTACGCAATAAAAAAATTCCCAAAAGATACCAATGAAGGGCAACAGATTACAACTGTCAGACAGAACGAACTTCTGTGCCCAGCCAGATGCCAGCCTTACAAATCAGTGAAGCTCCGAAATCAAAGCAGCAATCTATAGATACCAAAGAACAAGACTGGATTACTCCCTTAAAGAATGCCATCAAATCTTCTGCAAAGCCAACATCTCCTAATTTTGAAAATGAGAGCCAATACTCATCCCTTCCTACCTCAGAAGACAAAGACATGGAAGCAGATTCTACCAAAGAATAATGTAAGAATGTATAAAGCTCTCCAACCCATCATTATAACAAATATGAATGTTGACTGCTCTGCAAACTGTAAGAAAATTGTGAAATCTATAGGAGATGATACAGAAGCAAGATTAACTCAACTAACCTAATTTACCTAGATATGGCTGATAAATTCAGAAATGTCACAAAACTACTTGAAAGCAGAGGGACTCCTTATCAGTTCTTCATGTTGAACTCTTAAAAGAAACATCACAGAGAGTCAATACTATCAGTCAGTCAAACAGAGTCATAATCAAGAACATTTGTCCAAATCAAAGATGAGAGGAAGAAATCAAAGATGAACTACTAAACTGGAAATTTTCAGTGCTAAAAGTAAAGCAATTACCTAGAAAAAGAGAAGAAGAGATAGTTAAACTACATGTTCACTATATGGAATTATCACCTTCAAAATAAGGAGGAAATTTTTACAACTTAGAATTTCTGCTCAGCTTCCATATCGAAGTGGAAAAATTCAGATAAAAAGTAACTCACGTTATGTTATTGAGTTAAAACAACTCATGCTATGATTGAAATGTGATCATTCTGAACATTTGTGTCTCAGTGCACCTCACTGTGTGAAATGCTGGAAAGGACACATTTATTATAAATGCAAGTTAGCGGAAAACAAAAAATGTAAATGCAAATTCTGTTCAAAAGAATACGTTAAGTTCTTATAGGGGATGTAAAGAATATGAAAAGCAAACACGCAAATTCTAAAGATGGAAAGTAAAAAAAAGAAAACATTTTAACAAAAAGCAGAAAATCCCATCGCCAGAAGATTTTCCCGTCCTACAAAAATTGCAGACAACAGATCGTGAAACAACCCAGTGTGCAACTACAGAAACACTTAAGAAGAAATTCAGTGATCTATTTTGCAAACCTGATCACTGAATTTAAGAAGAAATAGAACCCAGGCAGTAAATTAGAACTTTGCTTGCAAATTTTAGACATCTTAGAAAAAAAGTTAGACTAAGAAGATCATAAGCACATCAATTGAACAACTCCTGAAGCATTCTCAACATTTTCTATCACTAAAACCCTAGTGTAGTGGTACTAAAATAGGCCACTTTCATAGATCCTCACATCAAGGGTTCTGTCCCTGATGATTGCAAAGAAGAAAACTTAAAAATTTAAGTCCTTATTTGTCCAGAAGGACTATTAATTTCGTTTTGGCATTTTGCATTGATTCACTACAAGCGTTGTTCCACTTTTCAAATTGTCGCCACAAAATATTATTGCCCTGTGTTATATTAAAAGAAATTAAATAATGAAGAATCTGCATAAATGTATATATGTTTCTTTCATTCTGATAAAACAACGGTACCTATAGCCATCAAATTTTGAATGATGTAATCCTCCTGCAAATATGGGCATCTGGAAGCCCAAATTTGAAATTTGGATTTTGTTTTATTATCAATTTCATATTTTGTAAAACTTTAACGAATTTTTGATTAACAAACTCAAGGACTTCAAAGTGAGCAATGGCAATGTTGTACAGAGAAGACATTTTTATCTCCAGCATGCACGACTGTGTATCGGAAATTCTAAAGATATGCTCATTTTAAAATTATTTTGTGATATTTCTGTTGAACTGAATTTTATGGTTTAAGTGCGAAGAACATGATATTTAATAAATAAAAGTATCACACAAAATGGTAAAAAAAAAACGCCCCTTTGGACGTAATTTAAAATTTGAAACTTTTCAAGTTTTTTTTTTTTTTATTTTTTTTTTTTTTTTTAATGTTTTATCCTTAGCAGGCCATTAAATATTTTTAGGCATTCTGAACTTATTTTAAGAACATCACTTTATTTTTAT
Organism: Stegodyphus mimosarum; assembly: GCA_000611955.2. Lineage (NCBI taxonomy): Eukaryota > Metazoa > Arthropoda > Arachnida > Araneae > Eresidae > Stegodyphus > Stegodyphus mimosarum. The sequence goes on along the minus strand of KK112982.1, from coordinate 968 downwards.
TTGTAAAGTTTATTATTTATTTTGTTTTTATTTATTAGTTTATTATTTTATTATTTATTAGTTTATTATTATTATTTATTATTTATTATTATTATTATATTTAGTTATTTATTATTAGTTTATTATTTATTAGTTTGTTTATTACATTATTCTCAAAAAAATTATTATCTAATCTGTTTTTCAGCGTTAGAAAATTTAACCTACTGTCAAGGCTCTTTTCCATGTTTTTTATATCCTTGTAAATTTCTTTTAGAACTAAATGAAATCAAAGAATCCCCAAAGATGTCATGACAGGACATCACTTTTCTCGTCTCAACAGTTAATCTTGGATTAACAGTGGCACGGTTATGGCTTATTAATCATTCATCCCCATCAGCCTAGGAGCCAACTATCAAATTACAAATAAAAACTTAGGGTTGAAGCCTGAGCAGCCACCATCATATATGGTCTATGGTCATCACGTCACAAAAGAGGCAAATGCTTTCAACTTCAAAAGAAATAGAAACAATTGCAGAAAGTTGTAAGAAAGCGCTTAATCCCAAAGATAAATCCAAACCTAAAACTGGGAATTAAAATTCCAGCTCGTCTGACAGAATGAACTGTGATCTTTTAAAATCAGATGAAAGGGAAACTGAAGAAGCTATATCCATTCCTCAACATGTGCAAACCACCCAAGAAACAAAGAAGCAGTGATGGAAAAGTAAAAATTCCCTGATGGCCAGTTTCATATCATAGAACTATCATAGTTTCAATGAAAGTCTTATGGACATTAAGCACTTGACTGATACCTGCCATCTTGTATGTTTTGTGGTTCAAGAGACTTTTGAAACTGAAACATTCAATGAAACTAGAAGATACTGTTTAAGGAAAGATTATATTGCTGGTGATGGGCCTATGGTGGTATACTATTACTACCGTCTTTTTCCGAAAATAAGACACTGTCTTACTTTCTTTTTTGGTCCAAAATA